>JACEGR010005561.1:0-71513 GCA_014170235.1 Listronotus bonariensis
TAACTAGCTTATTTTAAATACAAATTGCCCACTTGTTTCCATACGTGTGTAATCTCTCTTATTAATAGAGTGGAATTTAAAAAGACGAAGTTATTATTTTGATAAAATAATATACAGATTGTTTAAAAATTATTTTACATTTAAAATTCGATGTTACTCAACGTATCTTGATGCGTTTTTTAAATAGATAGCGATATCCAAGGGGAAGGTTTATATGTATAATAATATTTAAAAAAACATATACAGTGTTAAAAAAAAACAGTTTACATTTAAAAGCTTGTCGGTTTTTGGCGTCAAAGGAGCGCGCAAACAAGTTGGTAAGTTTCGACGAATGTTTCGTGAATTGTTGAAAGGGTTTAACAACAACAACAGTAAGCAAAATCTACCGCAAACAAATGTTATAGTTTCCCGTTAGGGTTTAACACGTTTCCGATAAGGCCGCTAGTGCGAGGCGATGTTGCCTAATTTTGATTATCAATACAGATAATCTAAAAATTTACTGATGACCTGGGTTGAACATTGGACGCCCTCTTAGAATAAACTTTAATTTCAACATGAGATGTAAAAGCGGCTCTTAGATCTTTAAGCTTGGTATTTTCCGTTATCCGTTTGTTTATCGGTCATTCCGAGAAATTGTTGCAAATCGGTAGTGCCTCAGGCGCCGACGTGCACCGTATCGGACGAACGGCACGATTCGACCATGCAGAATACCTAATGAAGGCATTTGTGAAGATTCGAGCATTTCCTGATTCGGTGGGAATAAGACTGTAAAATGGTGTGACTTACCATAAGAACAAATTAGAGGTTTATAGTATAATTATTAGTAGGGACCGGATTATACCGGGTGGTTCGTCGCTGAGCGAAACATAGGAAATTCCATGTTGATTTTGGCTTAATTATTGGCTCCCTTGGACATTTTACAGAAAAAATATAAGATCTTCTTGAAGATACCAATCTGACAAAAGGTCGTGCCAAGTTTCAAAAACTTTTAAAGCGTATCTTGAATAAGCTGTGGTTCCGGGCAAACATCAAGCTGCAACAGTTATCAGGTTTGCAACGGCGCGGCTTTCGTTCCGACACCCAGATATATTCGCAACGTGGGTACGGTTGCAGGTCGTTGTATAGGGCGGCGCGGCGGCTTTTGTTGAGCTTGCAGGGTATAGCGAAAACTAAAGAGTTAGAACAAATCTGATTGCCCAATCTCGATTAAAATTTCTGAAACAAATTCAATGGTGAGTAAATCATGACTAACTTGATTCGTTTTGGAGATACAGAGTGTTTTTAAAATTTTGATAATTTTGCCAAGCACTTGTAACTCACTTAATATTCAAAATAAAAAAAAGTAAATAGATAAGTTTTAGGAATTTTACGTAGAATTCAGTGGCGTACCTATATTTTTTTATTAACTTTTATTTTAAAGTTACACACACGTTTTTTAATTGAACACCCTGTAATGTTGCAACAACGTCGGCGACTGTGTGTGATAAGAGCTTGCTCTGCCTAGCGCCCGTGTTCGCATGATCTTACGCCGCGGACACCATGCGGACGCTACCAAACTGGACAGAATACTTATATAAAAACCTATATGATTACCAGATATAGAAACAATTTTTAACCAGTTATGTCACTGTTACGAACCTAACACCTAAGTTATAAAATGTCATGTAAACACTTATTAAAATAGGTTTAGAGCTTACCCTAAAGAAAATTTTAATTAGGTAGTTTATAATTTATTTTATATGGGCCATTGATTATATACTTAAAATAAGAACTTGACACGGTATCTCCAGAGGGTATAAAAAGAGCAAAAACCAGGGAACGTCAGTCAGTGGAGATCGGAATTTTGGAGAGGTAACAAGTCCGATCTGGGGCTCCGGTACCTGGAGGGGTTCCATCGTGAACATAGGTCTAGATAGACCTGGGGATTATAAGGTTATGGAAGTCATCGTCGAAGGTTAAGAATGACCTGGGGGATTTTAATAATTTCATTGCGTATTGAGGCTTGGAGTAGCCTGTGGAGATACCGTTGTTTAATAGTATCGAGGTGACTTGCATGGTTAACGAGGATTAGAAAGAAGAAGAAGTAGTTTTATTTGTGTTTATTTTTGCAATTTCAGGAGGAAGGGTGACTGCCGCTTCAAAGGTAGCTGGCGGAGGCAGTCATAATCATCAAGAGGTTAGGTTAGTGGGCATCACTACTTACCTGGGGGAACCGAAAATCCCGGGTTCAACGGACGGTCACCAGGAGAAAGTCCAGGATTTGTAAGAATTTGAATACTTAACTTGGGACACCTCGGTGAAGGTAGAAAGCAAACAAGACGTTGACCGCTGGTTCTGCTTCGTGGAGTTAATAAAGGGAAGCCTAACAAGGACAGTGACATTGAAAAATTGGAGATTGACCAACGGTCACTTCGAATTTTCACTATATCGGACTTAGAAAAGTTGACCGCGCACCAGGTTCAGAACCTGTAGGAATTTACTTAGGAAGTAGGAAGTGATTGGACCTGGACTGAAAATTTTAGGATATTTTTTTCGTCGCCATAAACATTACAGTACCGTTAAAAAAAAATGTTTGATTTTATTGGCTCAGTCTAATACATACCCTGTATAATAAAACCTAAAGTGTTATCGCCGTTTATTTTATATAAATACTTATGTGTGGTAAATTTCAACACACACAGCATTTAAGATAAATATAAAAATAAAACGAAAATGAGCTGGCACGCGACGAATGCGTGAGGCGGTAGATCTTATTTTCCATCAATGTGTTTTTCTTTACGTTCATGACCTTTTTTGAGATTATTTCTTTATCATTAATAATTATGTGAGGTTATCATGGCTCAACAAGTAAAACGATGCCAGGTTATTTTTGGCCTAATTAGGGTTAAGTGCTGAATGACAAACCTCTGAAGAGGTGTTTTGTTACTCTTTGCATAATAAACGGTAGATATATTTGTTAAGGATTGCGTTAACTTGAAACTTAATACGATATAGGTATAATTAATTTACGTTATTTTTTTATTATTATTTAAACATGCGCGTATTTTTATCGATTGGGATTACCAATCCTACAAAAAAAGTTTCGGACCCAGAAATGTAATTTTATATATTTACGACCATGTAAACAATATTAAGTGTCATTTTTCTGACTTTTGCCTTCGGGTCACGGAAGGAAAGTTCACCTCGTTGGGTCGAAAGTAAGAGAAACCCTAACAATAGTAGCCAAAATTCAAAAGTTTGCTAACTGGACATTTTGTCTGCAGGGGGACTCCGTGTACTGTAGTATTTTACAAATCGACTTTATTCTACCTCACTCGCACTCTGTCAGAGACAAGAATGAGACGAGTAACTGGTCCTAACAATTTGTCCATTGTATTTATCTCTTTCTGGTTTAACGCAAGTTCCAATAAATATGTCTTTGTCTTTCATCATGGCAGGCTATCGTAGATGGAGCAATCATCGCTTTGCCCTGGTTGCCAAGCTGTTTACAATTTATGCATGTAAACTTTAATGTCCTTTTTCGCTCACATCTAATTAAGAGAAAGAAAATATACCATGAATCGAATATTTTTAACTTGACAACGTTGCCGCAGGCATTCACGCCGAAATGTTAATCGATATTTGTGTTTGATATTTTTCAATGGCCGATTTGTTTGGACAGTTTGTTTACATTTTCTGTGATTTATTGTGTGTTTCGTGGTTTTTTACCTTTAATTGGACTTTGAATATTGATTTTTATTAGTGATCACAGTGTATATATTAAATTTGTGCTTTTCAACAGATAATTTAAGGTAATATTGACATGGTTATCTGTAAGAAAAAATCTTTATAAAAACCAAATAAATGACATTTTTAATAAGGTGTGTGTAATTATTTAACTAAACCCCAATATTTTATATTAATAGGAAACAAAAACAAGTACCTAACATTAAGGGCAAAAATAGCGCAGCTATATAATTTGAATTTGGCGGGCAAACGATAAAGTCGACTCACGCGCCATCTGCGTTTGCCTTCCTTGAAGACAGACAAGGAAGACCCAGCAGCTATCTCTCTGTCGGATAATTTATTTACATTTAGTTGCTCGTCTCATTGTTGTCTCTGACTCTGTGTTCAAGAAAGCACGCTGATCAAATTGGTCGCCTCTTGCACAGTTAAACAGAGAAGTATTAGTACACATATAGACATTTCCGAACATTTCCAAAGTTTAGTCTATTGTGATACAGAGTACCAAGAAGTGCAATTATCGACTTCTCGAGTAGAAATCTACGATAGAAAGCGAGGTGTGGAATTCTATAGAGCACGGAGTCCCGCTACTGGTCAATGTAACAAATCGAGCAAGTCGATGCGCATCTCCAGAAACTCAGCCACGGCACTTAATCGAGTTTACCTTCGACAACAGACAGAAAAACGAAAGTTGCCGAAGGTAAACTCGACCCGCTCGATTCAATCGAATCGAGTGTCGTGAACCTCCTGCTGATATTTTAGACATCTCTGTGACACCTTTACTTCTCTGGTAGCGTAATTATTTGAGAAATTAAAAATCAATTTGTTGGGTTAACACATCATTGATTAAAAAATAAATTAAATAGAAATTAAAGAAAAAATTGTTGCAAATTAAATAGTATTCAAACCTCGGTGAAAAGTTTCATTACTGTCTCGAGAAACGGTTCACCTTTGCGCTCCGCGTTTTGAAAACCATATTATTTTTAACATTCAGATCCGCGACCTCGCGCAGTAAACAAATCGAGGGTGGACGAACATGTGCACTGGGAGAATACAACAACGGCACTCCGTGCCCTCCGTCCGCGTTCTGACCGTGACGCTCATTAGTAGAGTTTTTATGAAAAGAACGGAACAGTTCTTAAGAACATGTTCAGAGGTAGCTTGTTCAGTGAACCGTTCTTTAAGAAGAATTGAACAGTCTGTTCTTTTCGAAGTGAACGGGTGAGGAACGGACGCTCGTTTTAGTTTTTGTGCTCTCTGTTCTCGCTGGTTCTGTGATTTGCGTTCGGTCGCGTGGCCCATATTGGCTATTCCCGTTCATTTGGATCGAAGAAACTCAAAGCAGGCTTTGAGCTTGAAGTGCTTGAACTGTTCACGCTAAAGTTCGCGGTGGGATGTGGTTTATGGATGGCTTATGGTGCTGTTATTTTTTTTAATGCATTTTTGGAATAGTTTCGATCGATAAGGGTGAACCAGAAAGAGAATGGATTAATGCCTTATATGTCCAGCCTTCACCTTATTGTCAAGAACTTGTTAAAAAGAACAGATGAACAACTGAACAGGTTAACGGAACCTGCTCTCGGGTAGAAGAGGAACTGTTCGAACCTGTTCAGCATTCTTGTCTCCTCTTTAACAACTCTACTCATTAGCTACCGTATTGCGAACGAGAAACCCAGAGAAGGCATCGTTAATTCTTTCCGATAATGTGGATGGTCTGTTTCGCGCCAGGCGCGTTCACCCTCGATTTGCTTGCGCACAAACCCGTTTTTCTCCCATAAAATGTAACTTTTGTTTCGCGCAGGTAATAACATTGGCAATCCATCGGGATCAGTGGTAAATTCCCATTTAGCATCGTGGGCTACCTTACTATTATATTTACGTATGTTTACATACGTAAACGGCTGTCCAGTAAGTCAGGAACGTACAGGGTGACACAAATTGTTTTCGTTTATTTTATGGCCCAGACCTACCTAAAAATGCCTGCCCTCCCTGTAAGGTGGAACGTATTAAAGGTAACACATGTGGAACTTTTTTTTGATTTCCAAATAATTGTGCGACGCCAAAGATCATTACAATTAATATTTATAGAAATATTGAAAATTAAGTTTTTTTGACATGAGGCCTTTTTTTTTTTGGTTTTAAAATTGCATGCCTCCAAAAACTTTTTGTTCCCCTTAAAATCCACATAATAAAGAAGGAATCTTTTTCAGTGATAATTAGAATGTTTTAAATGCTTTACATATTGTTTTAATTACTGGTAAATAAACACAGATAATTATGCATACCTCCTATAATTACACATTAATTTTAGTTTAGGCGCATGTATTTCAATCACAAAGAATTGATGGAAAAAATTACCACATTTTGTACTACTTTGAATTGATAATGGATCGTATGATTTTTGTTTTTCTAACCCATATCATTATAAAACGTTGCACCACACATTATCAGTGATATATTTTTGTATTTCTAGCTTATTTATATATGTTAGTATGATGATTAAGACTAATAAATATATATCTAAATAGATATAATAATTAAAAAACGCCATACGATAAAGGTACCTACAAATAATTAAAATTAAACTTGTTTAATAAAAGGTCAAACATTTGAATTTTAAAGAAAAATATTTTAAATAAACCTATGCCTTTAACTAGGGCTGATGATTATCACTTAACACCACAGCTCATGGGCAAATCCGTAATCAACGCAAAAACGATTAATAGAGAATAATTACTTTCCGATTTTCTGTTAACTGTGGTTTAGAAAAGCCTTTTTCGGTTTTCGGTTTTAAAGACCGTTTTCGGTTTTAAAAACCGATTTCGGTGTATCGGTTTTGAAAACAGTTTTCGGTTTTTCGGTTTTAAAAACCGGTTTCGGTTTTCGGTTTTAATACCGGTTTTTTAAAAACCGGTTAACCGATTTTGTTTTTCCGGTTTTTGCCAGCCCTACCTTTAACCACTTCACTTTTGGGCTAAAGGTTTTGCGTAATCCTGTACGTACGCTTTTACTCCAGGGAGTGGTGCTAATACTACTCGGGGATGTAAAGTATAATATGTAAAATGAAAAATGGATAAAGCAACAAAAATTAATCAAAAAATAGTCTATAAAAACTTATTTCGATAAGTCAATAATTTTTGACTTATAAGTTATACAGTGGCCGCCAGAACTGTTGAACCATAGGGAAAACTTTTTTATTTTAGATTTCTTAAAAAAATGTTTTCCTAATAAAAATCCCTGCATACACGATAAGTCACAAAAAACTGATAAAAATTTAAATAATAAAAGCTTAGTGTAATATTTGAATAAACGGTTTGGATAAAAAATTTATTAATTGGTCATTAAACTGGCGCATTCACCAAAAATATTAAGTACTTATACACTCGCAATTTTAAGTCATAACATTTTTAATAGAAAAAAATGCTTTTTCTTTACAATTAATTAAAAAGTTCCTAGGGCAAAATAATAACAAAATAATAAAAAATACCAAAAAATGGGATTATTTTTTACAGTTTTACGTTAATAAATTAAAAATGGTTTCCCGTCATTGCAATTAATAAAAAACCAAAAGTTATAACAAGATTGTTTAAAGTAAAACATAATTACTTTTTTATGGCCCACTATCTGACCAATATCAGTCATAATTGACAAAATATGCAATATCTCCGAAACGCCTAAGAAGAAATATAAAGTGTAACACATTTTTGAAACGGTAATTTTTTAACCATTTTAATGGTGGAAAAATATACAGGGTGTTTCATTTAAAATTTCCAAAAATAAATAAACAAGACAAAAATGTGCGACCCTAGAAAAAAACTAACATCATATCTGCAATCTGCATAAAAAATTGCTGAAGAAATCAGTGCCGTATTATCCATTAGGCTGACTAGGCTATAGCTGGCTATAGCCTAGGGCACCATGAAAAGATAGGCGCCAGACAGGGGGGAGTAATAGGCGCTAGACAGGGGAGTTTTTAAGAAAGTTTAGGTCGGGTGGGGATTTTTGGTGACTAATTTCTCTGTGATTAAGGTGCTTTGGAATGAAATAGGTAGGCGCGAAAAGGAGGAAATGACCTTTTTTTTGTCATCAAATTTTATTTCGGGTGGTGAAGTAAGGCGCCTGGCACTCAAAATAGGCGCTACGGAGAAAAGGACCTTCTATTTTATTTGTTGCTTTTCAAAATTTTTATTGGTGGAAAATAGGCGCTCCGGGAATTCTAGCCTAGGACGTCTTATACAGTTAATACGGCCCTGGAAGAAATGTTTTTACAGATGAAGTTAAGAAACACGCTGTAGTCACTGATCTCAATGGATTACCAATTTTATAACCTGCGCAAAACAAAAGATACATTTCATGGGCGAAAAAACCGGTTTGTACGCAAGCCAGTTGAGGGTAAACGCACCCGGACCCAAACAAACTATTCGCATTATAGGAAAGAATAAGTTGACCGCGTCCTGCTTTTCTGTTCGAAGTAGGTACGGTAGCTAATGAGTAGTGTTGGAACCTTTCAAATGATCTTCTGAATGATATTCGAACATCGAGATATTCGAAATGTTTCGAATATTTCTTCCGAATATTCGTATTTCGTCGAGAAATATTTCATGAACGATCAGTCATAAATTTATATTCGTAAACACCGAACACAAATACGAAAGATACCGAATGAATGATGAATGATATTTATATCTAGGCGTTTAATATAGACAACCCGTAAAACATAACCAAAACCAGTAGTAATCAAACGAATAAAGAATATCAGCTAATATTTATGGTTAAATAGGGCCAAAAAACTCAAAAACACTCGGAATAAGACGTGAAATAATTCGTTGCCGCAAATAGCAACAATCTTTCACTCGGTATTTCGATAGAATAAAAGCTTATTGGCAATGAAATATAAAATGTTTCGAAAGATCTTTTGCATTGAAATATGAAATATTTTAAAAGATGTTTCGAAAGATCTTTCTCAATGAAATATAAAATGTTTTGAAAGATCTTTCGAATATTAAAATCTTCGGAATACGAATATTCGAATATCAAAATATTTCGAATATGCACACCACTACTAATGAGCGTTACGGTCAGACCGCGGACGAAGGTACGGGGTGCCGGTGTTTGTATTTTGCCAAGGCTTTTAAGTGCGCATGTTCGTCCACCCACTGCGCGCGGTCTTAAAAACCCTAAAAATGCTTCTTGCCACTGCAAATCTAAATGTAGGTTATCTATGGCTGTAGTAACTAAACGACGCAAGATAGAGAATTGCGGTTTTCAATAGTAAATTTGGCTTAAAATTTAAGCCTCTCAAATGGGAATACATTACGCCCCAAAAAATTTGAATAATTTTCAAAAGAATGGCGAATTCTACGCCGCTGTGTTGTGTTTAAATACATCTTTCGATTCTATTGTTTGCATTTACGTATTTTTTAACAATAAAAAAAAGAAAATACAGATTTCTTAGTCAAGTGAGCTTTCGTAATTACTTGTTTGGACACAAATAAAAGTACATGTTTTAAACACGAAACAATAGAATTTTGTGGTATTTGTTTCGTTGGTGATGTGATTGCCATTTGTCATGCAATAATAAAAAGAAATACCAGAAAAATATATGAACTGTCCAACTAGTTAATGAGCTTATAATTGCAGCTTATAATTTACAAGTATCTATACCGGGTGTTGCTTCGTTGAGCAGGGGAATCCCATGTAAATTTTGAAGTAGTCAAATATTGGCTCCCCTAATTATTAAAAAAATGCTATTAGGACTTATTGAAGAGCACAGTAAGTTCCACCCAAAATGAAAATTTGAGCATTTTTCAACCAACCAGTAAAGAGTAAACTGCTTAATACTTCTGCAACGTAGTATCTCATTATGCACCATGTACTCTAGAAATCAACAATAAAAACACCATATCGATTTATTAGTGACAATTTAGATCATTAATTTATAATGTCATTGCCAAAACTGAACAATTTTATACGGGAATTTCAAAATGAATCCTCGCATTTTACAGTTTACAGCATATTCCAACACATGCACTCACAGTTACGCAAGACAATAAAACAAATTTTTCTACATTTAAGGCTTTGGTACACAGAACGCGGTCTGTCGCGGCGGGCAGCGATTTTGGAACGCGACGGGAAAGCGATAATTCTATATTACAGACAAATATATTATAACAGTCACACTGAAGGCGGTCAATCGCGGCGGTCCAGTTTAGACCGCGACGACAAGCGATACACCTGTACAAATTTACAGATTTCCCGCGTAAAATATACATCATGGCGGAAAATACTGAAGTGTTTATAGAAACTGTAAGAAGTTATGTGTTTCTGTATGACACTACTCATGAATATTATAAGAATATGTTAAAAAAAGTGAAGCATGGAACGAAATATCAAAAACGCTAGGCATTGCGGGTAAGTACATATCTGTATTTTTATTATAAATTCAAAGTTAGGTTGGTTATGATTCATAATGTACTAAAGTAATCTGCAAATTTTTCTCGAATTTCAAACGCGGCAGTATTTGATCTTCTGTTTGTCGGTCTTGTGTTTAATAATGCTTGTATTGGTTCATCTTGTTCCTCCGTTTCCATGGCTGTATATTCTCTGGTCCTGATTTTTGTAATAATGTAATTGTGCAAGCAGCATGCTCCTTTTACAATCCAGTCAGCAGTATCAGCGTCCGTTTCTATGGCTCTTAAGAAAACTCGCCACTTCATGGCCAATATGCCGAAAGCATTTTCGACTACACGACGCGCTCGGCTGAGCTGTGAATTAAATTTTTTCTTTCTTGCGTCATTAATAACTCCAGTTTTTGGGTACGGTCTCATCAAATAAGTTTGCAGTGCAAATCCTTCGTCCCCTACAAATACATGGGGTACTGGATCCTCTCTTCTTGGAAGTGGGTTTGGGGGTAAAATAGTTTTATGTGCAATATACTGTTGGTAGAAAGCTGAGTTTTCAAAAATAGCACTATCACTGTGACGCCCATAATTGCCAATATCCACTACCATAAACTTGTAATATGGGTCAACTATTGCAAGGAGAACTATGGAGAAATAATTTTTGTAACAAAAATAAGCTGAGCCACTACGACGAGGACATTTCAACTTAATATGCTTTCCGTCTATGCTTCCAAGGCAATTTGGAAAGCCCCAAAGTTTCAAAAAACCTTCAACAGATTGTAACCACATCTCTCTGGTCGGTGATGGTAAATAAATTGGCTGTAGGGTTCGCCAGATTTCTTGTCAGACATTTCTCACAATTTTGGAAACAGTTGATCGTCCAACTCGATAAGAAAAAGCGATAGTCTGATGGCTGTCGCCTGTTGCCAAATATCTGAAAAGAAAAAGGAAAATATACAGTTATTAGCTTCACGACGCTTTGGATGTATGATTTTTTATAAAAAAATCACACCGCATCACTGCATCATTTTCTATAAAAAAAAACTCGTAAAGTGAATTTTGAACCATTCAGAAGCTGAAACAGCAAAACAAAAGTGGAAAAATTTACGTGATTCTTACTTGAGATACAAGAAGTTCACAAAAGGTGAAACAGGTCAGCCCAAGAAGTACCATAAGTGGCCTTGGAGTACCCACATGAGTTGTTTGGATTATACTCTTAAACCACGTTCGCACTGTAGTAATATACCGTCAAAAGGTTTAACAGAAACTGAAGAAACCAGTTTATCTGAAACAGAAAATTTGTCTCACGATACCCAACAAACAGATGCATCTAGCGAACACTCTTCAGCGACTTTACGGGACAAAAGAAAAAAAGAAGCCCTATAGTCACTCATCAACTGAAAACTGTCCAGATGATGTCGACAAAGTAATTGATTTTTTGTCAAATAAAAGAAGCAAACAGGACCTAGATGGGATTGATCATTTGTTTTTAAGTTATGCTGCGACCTTCAAAAATTCAGTCCATTGACTCAGGCAACAATGAAAATAAAACTTGCCACTCAACATCAGCCCCAAAGGCACCCACACCCCATTCCTCATATTATTCCCAGTATTCGGACGAAACGGAACCATATTCACAACCTCCTTCAGCCCATTCCTCACGCTATACGCAGTATCCGCAGCCTTATTCCCGTGCTTCTTCAGTCAATCCTCACAGCATTCCGATTCGGAGACATCGCCATCATATTTACAAAATTTGGACTCAAACCCTTAACCACAGACCTCGAATGAATCGCACTTTGTCTTGACAAAATTTTGTAGCGGAAGATCTCCATGCCGACCCACTCAATTTTCAGGACATTCAGCAAAGGATGTTTATGAAGGGGCAAGCGACATGATTCAAGAAGATCCCGAAGATAATAGTAATTATATTAATTTATCATAGTGGATGAATCGAGGAATAAATAAACTTACCCTAATGTTATTTTTTGGAAATTTCAGTTTATATTTTAAGTTTTATGTGCCTGTTCCGTTTTGATTAAGTTACTATACTATATTTGTCATATTCATAACATGTTAATTAAACTGTAGTTTATATATCACACATAAAGTGTATGTTTTTTAGTACTTACCTTAAACAAATGGCTAATCTTTCTCTTGTATTAATTGGTTTTCTCCAGTTCGTGGTGCACTTAGCAATATTTGTCTTTAGAAGGTCATGTAATTCTTCAAAACACAATCTCGACATGCGGAAATATTGAAAAATCTATCTTCATGTAACTGTAGTTCAATACAGGACGATGGTATTCACCAAATTGTTCTCTTTTTTTTATTTATGGGATGCACCCAGCAACGTCTCTTCTTTTTCTTTTTCTGTAGAGCAAAGAGAAGGAGAATTTGTTTTTCGACAGAACTGGACATTGCGAACACATACGCGACCGAAAATAAAGTAATTTCGCAACCTGTGTGGCATTATAGATCGCTTTACCGCCGCGAAGATCGCGCGAAATCTGCCCGCCGCGACAGACCGCTTTCTGTGTGCCAAAGCCTTTAGAAGTCAATTTATGACGAAAATATCAGGATTTAATCAAATGCTCAAATATTCCTTCATTAACTGCCAGACAATAACCCAAACGATTATAAAACTCATTCTTATGTTGGCTAGTTGGAACATCGATATTCTGGCACATTCAGCGGAAATAGCAATCCTTAGTTGGACAAAATTTTCATATTTTTTATTGGTAGCTTAGTTTTTAAATGTCCCCATAGAAAAAATCGTTTGGCGAAAGATCACGTCGATTTTCTTCACATTTGCAATTATTGATTACTGTGCCTGTAGTTTCAAATTTTTTATCGTCCGTTCTATTGTCGATTTACTTGGTATTGGCCTATTGGGAAAATAGGCTGCAAACATGTCCGCTACTCTTCGATAACTATTTTCCTGTTAAAACCATTTTATAATAGTGATTTTTTCTTGATTTAAGTAGTTCATTATTTAAGAATGATGTGACATTGATCTGACAACTTGAGAGTAAGAGGTTAAATAATTTTTCTAGTATTTTATTATAAACTTCTAATAATACAAGGCGGGTAAGAAGATAGGAGATTCGTAACTTATTTTAGCATTTATCTCTTAGCTCTTGGACTGAGAAGAGCTGAAATTTGTACACTGGGTACAACTTTTCGTGATCTTTAATAAATCCCAATTATATTTTCTTCTAAAATAATTAGGGGAGCCAATATTGGATTACTTCAAAATTTATATGGGATTCCCTATGTCCCTCTCGACGGAGCAACACCCGGTATACAAAAAAAATCATATAATTGAAATTCTTAAAAGATCCATTATATAAATTTTGGTAGGAAAATAAATGGAAATAATGTCCTTCTGTCGTAATAACATAATATGAAATAAAGATATTTATTTTTTTGACAGTTAAGAGAAAAATCCTGCTTTTCGTTTCATTCACCTACAGCGGGACTCCGTGCTCTATAGAATTCTACACCTCGCTTTCTATCGTAGATTTCCACTCGAGAAGTCGATAATTGCACTTTTTGGTACTCTGTGTCACAATAGACTAAACATCAGAAATGTTCGTAAAATATCTAGATGCGTACTAATACTTCCCTGTTTAACTGACAATTTGACATCTTGTCTAATATTTTAGACATCTCCTTGAAACATCCACCTGTAGATATCTATTCAATAGTAAAAATGCCACGGCGTCATCAGTTCTGTCTCGCTCTCAAATATTCCTCTTTTTGTTGCTCGCATACTTGTTTAACGACGCGTTTAGACAGCAATAGTTGATTGCCGTCTTTATTTTTATGACGCTTGTGGCATTATCACTATTTAATAGATGCATGGCGCCCTGGAGTTAACCCGTGGACTTGAGTTTTAGTATAATATTTGACTCGTATCAAAAAAATATGTAAATTACATTTTTCTTTCACTTTGACACCCTGTATCTGAAAACAACTCACAACTACCTTTTCTTGACATTTTAATAAAAAAATATTTAAATAATTTCGAAACAAAAATTTACAGAAAACCTACACACACAAATAGATTCTTAAACTTTAACTTAAATCACCCCATAATGGTTAAAAAGGGAGTTGTAAAAAGTATATTTGATAGAATTAAAGTCATTTGTTCTAATCAAAATATAAACAATGAAAAAGATTATTTAAAAGATATTTTAATTCAAAATAATTATCCTCTTGATTTTATAAATAATTGTTTCCATGAATTTGAAAATCCAAATATAAGACAAAATGAAAATAGACCTGTTACAAATTTATTTTTACCATACATTCCCGGACTATCAAATAAAATTCAACGAATAGGAAATAAATTTAATATTCACACAATTTTTAAAACACAAAACACCATTAGATCTCAATTAACAAAAACAAAGCCATACAACTTAAATGAAAATACAAAAAATGTTATTTATAAAATACCTTGCGAATGCAAAAAGTTTTATATAGGTGAAACTGGTAGACCATTAGCTAATCGCATAAAAGAACACAGATCATACATTAAAAACACAGAATTTCATAAATCAAAAATCTGCCAACACGCATTTGATAACAATCACAGAATAAACTGGGATGCTTCTAGTATTTTAGCAAAGGAAACTTGTTCTAAAAAACGAAAAATCAAAGAAAAGGCGTATATATTATTGTGTAGCATCAATTTCAGTTAATTTAAATAACACTTGGTTGCCTTTGCTCGATACTGAAGTATCTTCAGGAAAGCTAAAAATCAATTAACTCATTACCTTTTTGTATTACAAATAATAAATACACCAGTTACTTATGTCACTCATGACACATATGTCAAACTATTTTCAGTTTGAGATTCCAAAAGCACAAAATTTAATCATTTCTTATTTAAATATTAGTTAGTTTTTTATTTTTATTTTTAAGTTCATTTTTAACTTGACAACGGTGGCAGACTTGCCACCGAAACGTCGTTTTTAATTCGAATTTTTGGGTTTTTGGGGGTTTTCTTTTATTTTGTTTCAGGCGACCGGCAAGTTCATAGGGGTCAATAGGGCTGAACAGGGTCAGCTCGTATACCCCGGGACCAGGACCGAAGCGGTCCCATTCTTTCCAATACCCTGTATCTTTCTTATTATCAACTTTTGATCATGGGTAACTTCGTTTCAATCCTAATGTTACAATATAGAAAATCTGGGGTTTTGCGATTACTAGTGAGCACCCAGTATTTTAAGTTCAAGACTTAAAGCTTGTAATATGTCTAAACAAATTATATGTTATAAGCTGACGTACGAAAAATGCAGTACTCATGAAATACCTTGTGAATATTTGCATGCTGCATCGTTTTTCATTACAGGATAACTATTTAGTAAACACGACTCTTAATTGACAACTGACCAGATTACCGAGATGAGAAGCCCATTCAAGCGTGAGTTAAGACTCGTGGAAAAACCTGACTGCTCATTAATAATATAATCCGTAGTAGAAGCGCACGACACTGACACAAATGGGTAGTTCGGAAAAATGTGAGAAACTAGTTGTCCCTGATAAATTTCTAAGGTCATTCCCATTGATAAAGAAGGTGAATTGATGCCACAGAATTTTAGGCCAATATCTTTAGTTCCAATTTTATCAAAAATTATTGAAATTGCTCTTAAAAAACAAATCAATGCATATTTCGAAAAAAATGACTCTATTATAACCTCACAATATAGAGAGGGTAAATTTACCAGTCAGGCTCTAATCTCACTTTTACATAGAATCATACAGGGAATGGAAGCAAACCAACTTGTGGGAGCAACCTTTTGTGATTTCAAAAAGGCATTTAACTATCTATGTCACGAAAAACTTAAAACAGAAACTCAAACATTATAAATTTAATGAAAATAGTCAAAATTTAATTCTTCTTCTTATCTAAGCAATAGGTTTCAATACACTTCCTGCAACAACAACTTTTCAAACATACTTCCAATAAAAATAGGGGTACCGCAGGGTTCTGTTCTTGGGTCAACTCTATTTTTAACTCGCTTTTATTAACTTGGGTTGTAACTATCCATCTATCTATCTATCTATCTATCTATGTAACGGAATCTTTGAGCCTAATTTTTACCAACTTCCAGCTATTCGATTTCTTTGAAACTTTGCACACGTATCAAGGACCCATGACAATGCAATAATCTGCAAACAGTATCCCGTTATCCTGGTTAGGATCGCCAGGATAAAAAAATTCCTTTATATTATAAAAACAACACCTGTGTTGCCATCTTTTGGCAACATCCCAAACTTTCTCAGGAACTTTAAAGAAAACACGCTTTTATTAGCTACTCTTGATAAAATGGCAAAGGAATTTTTAGTGAATAAACTGGAGCATTTTACATACATACATACATACATACATACATGCATATCGAACTAAAAATGAAAAATAAATAATAGTTTAAAAAAACTAAAAAACACGCTTTTATATGCAAACGAACTAAAAATTAGAAAATAATTTTTCATTAAAAAAAGATTGTCACTTCAGAGTAAAAAGCGTGGGGTGCATTTTACTATTTTTCATAACTTTTCCCTCATAGATATTGGCAAATATAATAATTATAACATTTAATATATTAGGCACCTCACGCTTTTTACTCTGAAGTGACAATCTTTTTTTAATGAAAAATTATTTTCTAATTTTTAGTTCGGTTGCATATAAAAGCGTGTTTTTTAGTTTTTTAACTATTATTTTTAATATATATTAATGGTATGCATGAAAGCCTGCAAGATGGAAGCTTGACTTCGTTTGTAGACGATGCTACTATACTAACAACAAAAGACACAGAACAGGATATATGCGGATCTATGAACAATAGACTGTCTGAGGCTTAAAATTAGTTTGCAGAACACAAAGATCTGTTGGCGGATGATTTAAACGATAGTGCTAAACTCTTGTACATTTATTTACACCCAAAACTGAACTTTAATATCAACGTGGATCATCTAGCCAAAAATGCCCTCATACATTTTTCTGATAAGAAACTTAACGTATGTCCTAAAAGTTTTGGCACACAATATTTATCGTTTTTTTTAATCTTTAGACAATCCAAGAATTGGGGCACTTAGGTCTCTTTCGATATTTAAGACCATTCCTCCTCAACTCCAACGATATCGTACTCTTAGAAGAGCTGTATTGCCTAGCCAGTCTCCTCGTTGACATTCCAATCTGGTTTTTGCTCTTCTCACCAATCTCTCTGACCTCTGTGCGGTAAATGCATGTGGTGTTCCACTTTTGGGAGATTCAGACATGGTATTCCCTGCTCGCACTCCGCTATTGTTCTATAAATGGTTTTGCGTGAAATGTTTTCATTCTGGAATATTCGACAGATTTCAGCTTTGGGTATCCGCCCAACTAACTTGTAGATACTTTTTCTTATTTCTAATTTATACGACATCTTAAAGCGAAAACTTCAAAATAAATAAATCTCAACTGACAGTAAATAAAGTAAATAAACTTTTGTTTTCGAAGGCAACTTGATATTATTTTGTTTTTGTTAAAATTAAAGACAATGAGTTTTGTGCCAAAACTTTTAGGACATACGTTAGCTATGATATTAGATACAAATGACCTTAAAACGGCTTATCATCTGTCCTATGGTCTTATAGCCTGGGGTCACACGGCTGCAGCCAATAGAACATTTGGACTACAAAGAAAGGTCATACGTATAATCTGTGGGCTCGGATATAGGGACGAGGTCAGGCATAAGTACAGGGAACTGGGCATTCTTACTCTGCCAAGTCTTTACATACTACTTTGCCTTATTAACGCACATCAAAAAAACACACTCTCACTAGAGCAAATGAGATACATACACATATTACTCGTACAAATACAAAATTAGTTTTCCTTAACAAAGTACATAACAAAATAATAGAGTTATCTCCCAAATATTTTAAGGCTTATGAGCAGGAATGGCTTGTGCAGCGGGCATCTTATAGTGTGGGGGAGTTTATTGATGACTCTGATATAGTCTGAAAAGTACTGTGATATCTTACATTAGAGAATCGTAACTTTAAAAGAAAAAAGTAAATAATTTAATACTGCCCTTTTGTATCTATTTTAATTGTAATTGAAATTTGAATTGTAATTTTAATATTGTTAATTTCATTGCAATATGTGTGATTTTTAATTATTGTTAATTTCATTTCAACATTTGTTGACCATGCCCATATTTTATTATTTTTAATCTTTTAAATTTTTATTTGAGTATTTGTTTATATGTAATAGTACATGTTAATTTAAAAGAAGACTGACGTGTGTAAGCACTTTTGTGTGTAAACATTAATAAATGATTTGATGATTTGATAATATCTGGTTTAGATCAAGGTTTGTTTATATTTATAAGGTTGCGACATATCCTCAACTTTTAGGCGGTTCGAGGTAGGGGACGCAAGGAAGGGCACTTCTTGGAGAAAAGTTGGCAAGACTGGGTAAAAATCAAAGCTGAAGATCAATCCAGTAGCGTCTAGAATTTGCGCATTTCATTTTGCATTGTTTTGGAAGTGATATTTGTTAAAAGATGTAATTGCAAATGTTTTTTATTTAAAGTAGAAGACTTTACAACTTAATAACAATTAAAAACTGTTGTGTAAACGGTTGTTCTACTAATACAATAAACTGTATATCTCCGGCACTGAACAACATGGCCGAAAAATGGGAGATGTGACGTCATAACACGTCAAAGCATTATGACCGAATGTCGTGACCTTATATAGACCGACTTTGGTTTAGATAATCTTTTGTTATCCAAATTTGGTTTAAAACACATAAAAATTTTTCTTGCCGGTGGGCATTTGCATATTCAAAATGTATACTCGTGTCACTACCCAATGACAGCCGAAGTCAAGGTTATACCGGGTGCCCCTTACAGGTGGCTCACCCCTATAATTTTTTTATTATTTAAAATACTAAAACAAAATTTTCTTTATAGGTATAACACACAAATCTGCAATATTTTACGTATTTAGTTGTTTCTATTACTCGGTTTTGCCGGTCAGACCATTACTTTTTTATTTGAAATCATGGGACACCCGGTATATTTTCACTGATTTAAATACAAATTGACATTTTGAGTACAATGACCACCATTATTAATTTTTAACATTCAACTTTCAAAAATTTTTAAATTTTAATTTAAAGCGCCAAAAATGCGATAAAACGTCGAGTTTTAGATTAAATAATAACGAAAAAATAGATGTTACAGTTTTTTGTTTTTATATTCCTACAGACTCTTGTAATGTTTGCAACATCATATTTATGGCCTTAGTCATTTTTTTTAATGGATCGCAGTTGGCTCACTATAATAGTTAAAAAGAGTATTTTTGGTAATTTCCTAGAAACCTGCGGCAACTCCGATTTTGATAAAATTTGGTATACGGAGGATTTTTGGGGCGCTGATCACGAATCTAAATTTTTTGGCGAAAACTATCGTTCTCGAGATTTCCATCATTCATCATCAATTATCAAAGTTAAAATTTAAACTAATCCTATTTTCAGTATATTCATCCTTTTTTTGAAAACAATTTTTGATTTAAAACTAAAGTGGCATACAATATTTCATTTTCACCAAGTATATCACTCTAGATTAACAATTAAAAATATTTAGAGGTTAGATGTAGTAAATAAAGAGTACCTAATTTTACTCAAAATTTAATTTTTTACTCAAATAAGTAGAACACTGGGGCCAAGACATTCTAATGGCGATTTGGACCTAAACAATAATTAAAAAATGGTAAAACCCGTTTCTTAAATGGGGTTAGTTAAAAAGATGTTTTTTTATATTTTTTATATTCTTTAAAATTTGGGAAACAAAACAATTTTCTAAACTAGATATTCATCAGGGACAACTAATTACCCGCATTTTTAGAACTACCCATATAAGAAGGCATCTCATGTAAGCATCAGCATTCCTCACCAACAAAAACCAAAGACAAAAACGCATCGACAATGGGTCCAGCGTTATCGACCTGGCGCCCAACCACGATCTGGCATTGCGACTCTGCAAGATTTATTAGTTCCTGATGTTTAAGCCGTTTTTTTGAGGATTCTTGGTCATAAAATAAAAATTTTCTGAGGCAAAAAGCAATTTACAATGAGTGAAATGATAATGAATTTTTAACGAGCGATTTCGAGAGCATGACGCATAAAAGTGTTTAGTCATTTTGAATTTTATTAAATTCTAACATCTCCAAAGTTAAAAATATATAGAAGGAACAGTTTAAAAATGTAAATTCGGTGCTCTTTGATAAGAAAAAAAATCACAAAAAGTTTAAAGCAAATAAATCGGCATGCTTGTCTTCGCGGCCGCCTTTGCTATATTTCTTTTATGATATGCCGGTTGATGCAGCTGGTCATCGCACTATGGGATAGAAATTAATTTTTTGGTCAAAATTCTGAAACTTACCAATCAAACTTAAAATGGGGTGCTTTTTACTGGAAAAATATTATAAATTATTACAAATGTTTTTAGAAACCTAAAACTTATTATATGTTATTATAAATTTACACTCCCCTTAACATTATTATTTTTTATTGTACAAAATAAACTAAAATGTCAGCTTGTTTGGTTAATTCGGTAGTATTCTAATCAGTAACTCGATGATTATTATCTCATATGATATACAGGGTACGACAATAGGTATGATTTTTTAAAATGAAATACCCTGAATATTATATCACCACCAAAAAAATCTTTTAAAATGCTTTAAAAAAATACTCCATTTGATGTGTCCTTCTCAATTAGTTTCGGAAATATTACCATTCAAATCTGAAAAATAACTTTAAATTATTCTTAGAAGCGTAATAGAGATACATCTTCCCAACTTTTTTATATTTTTTTACGTATAAAATAAATAAAAAACACTGTTTTGTTGGGTAGATCCTGTAGAATCCATATCTTTCACAAGAATGCTTTTATCTTTTAGGATATACAGTGTAGGACAAAACATATTAAATTTTAAAATGGAAAACCTCGTAAATTATAAAAAAATCTTGTATCTGTCCTTACACTCAGAAGTAGCAAAAAGTATGAAGGCAATTGTAAGTACAAAAACTGATAAAGAAAAAGGTAAAAAAATCTTTGACAAAAGTAGCGAGACTTCGCGGGATTGCATCGGAAACACAACAATAGCTCTTATTATTTAAACTCTTTTACTTTTTTAGTAAAGAAGGCTAATAATAAACTAAGTAGATTAAATGTTGTATATTTATGTTTACTTAAAATACATTTTGATTACGATGACCAGCTGCATCAACCGGCATATCATAAAAGAAATATAGCAAAGGCGGCCGCGAAGACAAGCATGCCGATTTATTTGCTTTAAACTTTTTGTGATTTTTTTTCTTATCAAAGAGCACCGAATTTACATTTTTAAACTGTTCCTTCTATATAGAACACTATAGATAAAATATGTTTAGAATTTTAAACAGAATCCAAAAAAATACATAATATAACGGGGTGTTCCCTTAAAAATAAGGAAGTTTATATTAGCTTGATACAATCGGAAATGGTAAAACAGTCAAAATATTTAAGCCGTATGTCCTCCACTGACTCATTAATGTTCCCATATTTAAAAAAAAATTTAAAAGGTCTAGTTTTCTAGAAATCGACCGCAGCACTTCCCGGTGGGACCCGAGAAGAAACAATAACGAGAAGCGACAGCTAGGCTTCCCGCCAAAATCGTTTATCTATGGAGCATGCGCGAACCAAGGTGTCTTTCCGTCAAACATATCAGCTGTTCCCTTTCCACTTTGGTTAGCGAGCTGATAATTCAGAAAAAGAAAATTTTGATTCGCAAGAAACCTGATTTTTCTCTAAGAGCAAATTATCTTTATTTTTTATTTTATTTATATATATATATATATATATATATATATATATATATATATATATCATTTGGGAAAGGTATTCAGAATAAACTTTTACTGAAAGATCTTATTTTAAAATGATATATCCATTCCTATCTAATACATTTTGGAAAAAGAAAATATTTTACCTTGTTTTACATATGGAGTAAAATGAAATAAATTTAAAATAGTAAAAAGAATTTCAATTACAGGACAATGTTGACCTTAGCACAAAGAGTTCTGGTTAGTATACCGGCGCAGATTCTTCCAGCTTTGTGATAGAGAATAGAGATCTTTAATTAAGAACATCCGTTTACATCTCAAAATGTAAAAATATTCGTTCTTTCGAAAAATGTGGTCAAAATGCATTTAAAAAATAAAACATTACAGTGAAAGTGTTAAGTGTTATTTTAAATACGTTTCATAAATAAAAAATAAAGGTAGTTTACTCTTTAATAAAGTTTTTAAAGCTTTTGGAAACCCTGCACAAAAACTCAAAAGTTCTCTTCGTGAATCGTATTTCTTTTACAAGCAATTTTTTTTACAAAAATGACTTTCTGCCAAAATATTATTTTTTAATGTGCATTTGTGCTATTGTAAACCCTATATCCGTGAAGTATGTAGTAAATTTTTAGGCTTCCTCTTGGCCTATCCTATTACACTTGCTTTAAGAAAAAATACATTTGGCGTTATCTATGATGCATTCACTTAAGACTCCTATACCATGAAGCACAATATTTCGTAGCAAATAGAAAAAAGAAATTATAAATTATTAATTTGTAGAAATTAAAAAAAAATCAAGTACATTGAGCCTCATTATATATATTTCATTAGTTTTCTCAGTGTAGAGACTGTTTGTTCATAACTAGTAGGTATTTTTCTCGAAAATAAGATGTCTTTTCGTCAACAGTGTCAAATTCGAGGTTATGAAAATCAGACCCCAAAACTTCAAAGAAGCCGACATTAATGTCGCTTCTCGTTATTGCTTTTTCTCGGGTGGGACACCCTGTATAATATTCCTAGTAATTTTATTAATTTCTTATGTAATGTAAATTTCTAGGAAAGTTAAAGAATTATAAAGCCCACGTGTATTTTAACTAAATTTGTTTTACCTAGCAGAAGTGGTTTAATTATTTATGTTTCATTAAATCACAAACGTGCACAACGTAATCCTAAAAATTCACGTTTAGATTTGTTTACCGGATTTACTGTTTGTAGTGTTTGCTTATGAAACGATGAACTAACGTGTTTTTTAAATTACTTCGATTTTTGCACACTGTGTGAAGCTTTAAACGCTTGATTAATGATCAAAAATGTTTTAAACGCAAATTAAAATAGTGTTAAAAACATTTTTCCGCTAAAAATTACACAAGCACACAAAAATTTTTTGATGTACACCGGACGCGACCTATCTAGGGGTATGCTTTTCGACCCTCTGAATCCAAATTTTAAGTCAGTTTAGGCCATGTACGGGTCCCAATTTTGAGTAAATTGCAAAAAACCGTAAGAAGTAGCAAAAATTTTCACCCATTTTTGACGGTTTTTTGCAATTTATTCGAAATTGGGACCCGTACGGCTTAAACTAACTTGAAATTCGGATTCAGAGGGTCAAAAGCATACCCTTAGATAGGTCGCGTCCGGTGCACATCAAAAAAATTTTTGTTTTCCGGTGTTATTATTCGATATTCTGAAAATAGGAGGTAGCAAAACTATTCTTCTTGGAACTAGTTTACCTAGTGTTTCATATTAAATTTATTTTAATACTCTGATTTAAAAAGAACTAAAAAAATAAATAATAGTTTAAAAAACTAAAAAACACGCTTTTATATGCAACCGAACTAAAAATTAGAAAATAATTTTTCATTACAAAGAGTTTGTCACTTCAGAGTAAAAAGCGTGGGGTGCATTTTACTATTTTTTCATAACTTTTCCCTCATAGATATTTGCAAATAGAATAATTATAACATTTAATATATTAAGCACCCCACGCTTTTATTCTGAAGTGACAAACTCTTTGTAATGAAAAATTATTTTCTAATTTTTAGTTCGGTTGCATATATAAGCGTGTTTTTTAGTTTTTTAAACTATTATTTATTTTTCATTTTTTAGTTCGATATATCAATTAGTTTTTTAAAAATAAATGCTCCAGTTTATTCACTAAAAAATTCCTTCATTTTGTCAAGAGACACAGAGGATCTGTAAAGGAATTTATTTATCCTGGCGGTCCTAATCAGGACCGGGCGGTCCCTATTAGGTAACGGGATACTGTTTTTAAATTATTGCATTGTCATCGGTCCTTGATACGTGTGCAAAGTTTCAAAGAAATTGAATCGCTGGAAGTTGGTAAAAATTAGGCTCAAAGATTCCGTTACATAGATAGATAGATAGATAGTTACAACCCAAGCTAATAAAGCGTGTTAAAAATAGGGACTTACCGACACACCATTCTGAGAAATTTTCTTACCTGAAAGCAAAACAAAAACACATTAGCTGATTTTGTTAAACTAAAATTACAGAAAGTTTTTAAGTTACAAAAGATCATCTCAAGCTATGCAAGGTTTGTTTATTGTTTGTTTCTTACCTAATGTTTATGGACAAAGCAATATAATAATAATAAAAATAATAAAATAATTCTGGGCCTTCTCCCCAAACGAATTTAATCAATACACAAGTAATTAGATTACTCACCGAATAGCTCAGATTTAGTACCATGCGGCTTTGGGTTATGAGTATGTTAAAATTAAGTAGTGAGACTCTTTGTTTGACCTTCGGACAGTGCGGACGTGCGTAGAGGACTACAAACTTCTTCCCGGAGTGGCGGTTAGAGGTGCCGTTCGAACGTTTTTTACCTTCGGGGATCAAGGAAAGATTCACGCTAAATTGACGGCATCTTTCTTCTGGATCTAAGCGCTGTGAGCGAAGATTCCTATATAAGCTCATGGTATCCTGTATGGTGGTGAACACGAGGTATTTCTCAAATGGCGGGAAATAGATGGGCGTGCCATGGGAACTGTCAGTAGTGAAAGTGAAGGTTATACGTAACACCGGTAGCAGGTCTTGGTTTGACAGCCGACAATTTATGCATTGCATCGATTGTAGAATTATTTTTGTTTTCTTTTTGGAATTTCTGGGAGCTACGAGCTCTATTATCCAGATTTTCCGCCGAGGAAGCCCTGGAAAGCATAGTCCAGAAGGGGAGAGTGGTGGATTGGACCTGAAGGGACCAAAACCAAGAAAAAAAATAAAGAGAAAGAGAGAGAAAATTAAGTAGTGTTACTTATAGCATTAAGAGGATAATTTACCACTAACTTTAATAAATATTACAATCCCTTATATTTATTATATTGTGATTTTTTTCCATGAAATGGTAAAAGTTGACCAATAAAAGTGCATAAAAAAACTTCAAAATATTTTTGTTAAAATTTTGTTTAGGATTATGATTACTTAAAGTAAAAATCGTTATCCTTTAATTCCCTTTCAAAAATTCGATCGAATGAAACAAAAAAACGGCTCGATGGATTTAATCGAAACTTTGTGGGGTTTTGTAGGCATATTAAACTGTACAAGGCACATAACATTACTAGTTTTCTCAATATTTTCAATTTAGCGTCTGATTATCTCAAAAGGCACAAAAAGCCCTTTTGTATTTTTCAAATTAACTTAAAAATAAAAAAATATCAAAAACCAATTTTTGAGGAAAATTTATTCAATATTTTAAAACCGTCCTTAATTTTCTTGTAAAATAAAGCTAAATGAAAAATTTATCCGAGTTGTGTGACCAAAAGAAAAATAAAAAATTTCAATTTTTTTTCAGTATTCACCATAAGAACCCAAAACTGGAAACTTCAACTTTCAGAATGCTTTTTTTTAAATTTCGTTACGACCATTTTTAAGCAAAATACAGCCACCTAAAAACCTTTAAAAATTTAAATGTTTTTTTGGTATCTTTAATTTTTTTGACTAGTGTATTAACTTTTTGTTTTAGAACTATTCAAATAATCGTCTGTTAAAATTAATGAGTCAACTTTAATAACACCCTGTATAATAAAGCTGAATTTTATGTAAAATATTTTAGACAGTGCACACCACGCCAATGAAAATGCCGCCATTGGTATTATAGCAAGAGCAAAAAAAATTACAGATGCAGCGGTTTTGTTAACTATAGTAATCAATTTTCATTTGAATTTCCTCAATTTAATAAAACCTAATCGATGAGCCGTAAAAACAAATTTAATTGCTTTTTGATAATAAATTAACGTAGCAATTAAAACTTCTGGGTGCAAGCGGTGGAGTTATAGCCTTAATTACTTTTTCATATTTATATACACCGTAGTTTTGCAAGCAGTTATTCTGCGTAATTTGTATTCATTAGTGGAGTGTATAGCTGCACCAGATTAAAATAAATGGAGAAAAACACTTATTCGCAGGAAAAACCAGTTTTAACTCCAAATAAATTTTAAACAATAACGAGAACACAATTTATATATTTTTTTAATTGACCGGAAAATTGAATTTTCCACTCAATTTTTAAGCGGAAAATGCTATTTTACAGGACTAATTTACTTTCCGGTCCCTAGTTTACTTTCCGGTCTCTCATTTACTTTCCGGTCCCTGATATCAAAAAATCCTGTTAGCCATGACAAAAATTGTCAGAGTTCAATTGTTACTATTTGACAGTTCAAGATATTGTAAAGTAAAGAAAGCATCATTTTGCCAAAATGGAGTCAGACATGGAAAATCCAGATGAAATAATTGAAGCTGCGTCCTTATTGTCGTTTAAATATAACACTAAAAATTTACACAGTTTTTTTTTCGGTCAATTAAAAAAAATTATGTACGATACTCGACCGGAAATAATTTTTACGGGTCTCCTCAAAACTACAGGACTCGCCTACGGCTCGCCCTGTAAATGTTTTTCGTCGACCCGTAAAATACCATTTTCCGGTCTAGTAACGTAAATAGCTATTTTTTGTCATAAAATTGTCCATGGCGCCGCCATAGCTACTGTGATTGGAACTAAAGCTTTAAAATTTTATGGAAAAAAGGGGTAAAATAAATAATACCAAAAGTTTTTAAGAGGTCAAAATTAAAATAGGGGGAATATAGTAAAAATAAGGTAAATTTTCGTTTTAAGTTTGATGATGGATATCTCAAGTACAAAACGTTGTCGACTAAACATTCTTTCAGATTGATAATCAGCGCCGCAAAAAACCGCGTATAACAAAAATCATCAAAATCGGCGAGATGTCCGATAAGTAAACAATCACAAAATTTAATATTGCTCTTATGAGCATGCGCATCATGTATATGTAATATTATCAACTGGATTTATCACAATTTATTACAACTCCGAGACAAGAAATTTGATAATTTGCTGTACAAAATTTTAAAGTACCTACCCGCCAAAAATTTTGAACGTAAAGACTTGACAACATCGCGGATTTCATTGCGGTCTGCATCCGCTCTTCTATGGACATTCTTGAATATCATTCGACGATACTTTGGGGGCTCGTCTCGACGGCCACTAATCTTTCGCCGGCTTTCTGTTCGCAGAGAGGCATTGTTGCCAAACTATTAAAAGTGTAAATAGATATTGGGGGAATATAAATATTTAATCACAGTACGTATTATATTCGGATCATTTAAGAGAATAATGTAATACTAATATGTGATAAACACTGATCTCGATGGATTGCCAATGTTATAACCTGCGCTAAACAAAAGTTACATTTCATGGGCGAAAAATTGGTTTATGCGCAAGCCAGTTGAGGGTAAACGCACCCGGCCCAAACAAACTATCCGCATTACCGGAAAGAATTTGTTGACGGCGTCCTGGCTTTCTGTTCGAAGCACGGTAGCTAATGAGCGTCACGATCAGACCGCGGACGAAGGGTACGGGGTGCCGGTGTTTGAATTTTGCCACGGCTTTTAAATGCGCATGTTCGTCCACCCATTCATTTGTTTACTGCGCAAGGTCGTAAAAATCCGAAAAATGCTTCTTGCCACTGCGGATCTAAATATAGGTTATAACATAAAATAGTGTCAAATAAAATAGAATTATTAGGATGAAAAATTAGCAACGTCTTAAAACCACCACATTTTTTGTCCGCGTTCGTTTCATCGAGGTTCACTCGCTGGGCGAACTGTACAAACATACATACAACAGAAGCTAATAAAAGCGTCTGCATATATAATAGAAAATAGAGGATTTGCATTTAAACCTTTTTTTCTGGCAAGGAGGGTAAATCAACTTTTTTATAAAATAAAATAAAAATTTTCTTTACTAGTGTTTTTAAGGCCAAAAGCACTTGGCACACATTTCGTGTGGGTCCCATGACTCACTTTTTAACACGCTTTTATTAGCTTGGGTTGTAACTATCTATCTATCTATCTATCTATCTATCTATGTAACGGAATCTTTGAGCCTAATTTTTACCAACTTCCAGCGATTCAATTTCTTTGAAACTTTGCACACGTATCAAGGACCGATAACAATGCAATAATTTAAAAACAGTATCCCGTTATCCTGATTAGGACCGCCAGGTAAAATAAATACCTTTACAGATCCTTTGTGTCTCCTTGTGACAAAATGGCGAAGGAATTTTTTAGTAAATAAACAGGAGCATTTATTTTTAAAAAACTAATTGATATATCGAACTAAAAAATGAAAAATAAATAATAGTTTAAAAAACTAAAAAAACACGCTTTTATATGCAACCGAACTAAAAATTAGAAAATAATTTTTCATTACAAAGAGTTTGTCACTTCAGAGTAAAAAGCGTGGGGAGCATTTTACTATTTTTTCATAACTTTTCCCTCATAGATATTTGCAAATAGAATAATTATAACATTTAATATATTAGATTAATAATAATAAAAATCCTAGCTTAGTTAAACGTGTATATAGTGGGTAATAAGCTAATAAATCACAAATAAAACAAGGTCGTAAGTGGTCATTCATTACCTGCTGACCAGCATGTCTACAACCCTATTCATATCGTAGAAATCTTTGAGCGCCATTAATTAATGATGACCGATTGCGTATGTTTACAATTTGTCGTTGTATGGCCTTTTAAGTGCGTTGATCGTATAGTGTATGGGATAGGAGGACATAAAGTAGACTCCATCGATATTTTATTTGTTCACATTCTTCAAAAGCACCGCAGATTAGTCAAGGTGTATTAGATTTTGTCATAAAAACATTTACCCTATAAATATGGTAAGAAATCATTAAAAACTTAGTTATAGTCCATTACAGAAATGTTTAAAGTAATTAAATGAGAAATTATGTGTATTTTTACAGACTTTCAGGTATATCAATGCTAAACTAAGAAAGTGGCATAAATTATGTATGGGCCACCCTGTTGTTTGTTAGCATATTACTTGAAATTTTATTTGTCTATACATTTCTGCACTGAACTATAGCTAAATATTTTTTTATGTAGAAACTTTCTGCATTTCTTAAACAATTTAAAAATATCTTATTAAACAAAAATTAGTATTAGCCGATATTACATTTTAGCAAAGACAATTATACCTTTACTACAGACCCCCAGCGCTTTGTAAAATGTATCAACGGGCAAATTATACGAACTGTCTAACGTGTGTACGTATAGTCTATCTTTATCTACTAGCTCCATTAAAAATAAGATGGGAGACTATTTGAACGTTAGGCTCTCTTGAAAGATATTTTTGCTATGTTCGTGCGACATGTTGGGCCGGACTCGGGTTTTGTGATATTGTGCGGAAATATTTGTTTTAAAGCAGTTTTTAGTCGTACCTTACGTAAATAAATTAATAACTTGCTTTTTCCGTTAAATATACTCATTTTAGGAAGGAATTTGTAAGTAATTTGTGTATTTCTCTTTACAAGTATAGCATTTCAGGAGCTGTATAAATTTATTAATTTAATTAAATTAAAAATACATATAAGTAAAAAATTTGAACATTAAATTTAGAAAATCGTTTCACAATTGACAGAGTAATTGGTGTACAGGGCCGTTCGTAGGGTGACTTGCGTCGTAATGCAAAAATTATTGGCCGCCCTTACAAGAAAATATAAATTGAGGTATAAAAATTCTTAAAGAGAACCACCACGGCCCTGTCGGTGTACATTGTACATACATAAACAAAAACATAGGTGTCGAACATATTTTAACCTCCTTCTTTTTTTGAAATCAGTAAAAAATAAAATTTTAAACATTTTTTACTTATGTTGTGTTAAAACCTATTAAAATAGTTTGTTCACTTTGGCACCCAATATCTGCCTTATTATCAACTTTTGGACATAACATATATGTAGGTATGACCATAAAGTAACATCCCTACGGATAAGAGAAACCATGGCATGCTAAAATTTTCGTACCGCTTTTGCGGCAGGCTTGTTATTTTTGCCAGTTTACACGCCTCGTGTAACATCAGAGGTGCGGAGACACGTAAGCTCACTGAAATGACTAACTGGCGGTATTTCAACGAGAAACGAATAAAATTATATTGGGAGTTTTCGCATGACCTGTCCTTAAATCGGCTATTCCATGATAACTCTTATAATTTCCTTACTCTATGGTATGACTGACTAATTAAATCTTAATATTTGGGCATGCGTACCATTAATTAGCGGACATCCTATATTATAATAACAAGTTTTATGATTTGCTTGAGCAGTGTAACATTAAATTTTTTGTACGGGTGAAGCTTTGATTTCAAAACCCGATAACGGCCCGGATAATAGTAAGTGCTTAAACGGCCCAAAGCAAGTAATTAAAGTCCACGCCACTGATAAAGATTTTGTCGAATAAAATTTTATGAATTATCGTTCGATGAATTAATTGATGGGTGTTCTTGCGAACTTAAAGCTTGCTTTCAGATAAGGGCTATATGTTTTCTTGTATGATTAGCGCATATGAGATATGATACTGACCGCTAGGCAGTTAGGATGTTCCTTATTTTTAATGTTAACTAGTGATTGGTATTTCAGATAGAAAATGTGTTTTGCACAAATAAACCGTGTGCTATCATGTTTCAGAAACCAGCAAGGCGTTAGTTAGATGCACTCATCACGTAGGAAAAAAATAACTTAAAGGTTGCTATATACAAGGGCGCCACTGACTTTTAATTTGTTCCGATTAAGCAACTAAAAATTCAACTATTCAGTGTCCCCTGTTTTAATCAAAATTAAAAAAAAAAAAAACAATTTTGACAAGCTTCATTGTTTTTTCTTAAAAACGGAGATAAAAAGAACAAAAACATAATACCCTAAATACTTATATTTTAAGTTGTTTAATCGAAAAAAAGTACAAAAAAGGTCCTCAATAATATTCACAGTGATGCCCACTGACCCGATAATTTTAATCTAATTAGGGTTAAATAAGCGTATTATTACGTCAAAGAACTGTCCCAAAATAAATATTTAGGACATAAGGACATACAAGATATTAAATGTGGATTTATTCAAGCGTCATAGAGCCCTATTGGGATGCAAAGCTTAGCTGATAAAAAGAAAAAATGATAGTATAGGAGCAGAGTTGGGTCGAATACTGAAATTTGGTATTCGAATACGAATACGAATACCGTAAAAAAAGTATTCGAATACCTACAAAAAAAAGTATTCGAATACTCGGTATTCATGAATACCACGATTGGGTATTCATAAATACTGAAGAGCAAAAAAAAACCTCCTTTCTCTTGAAAAAGCATCTTATTCTTATTTTTCTACGTTTTTCCATAACAAAAATGCAGTGGCGTACCTTGTTCTTGCTTAAAAACTAATCATTTCAAGCATACAAGACGTCTCCCAAATTTGATAAATAACTTTTCTTTTTTTTTTAACTATTGACTCCACTTTTGGAATGGAAATACATGTACATACTATCTACGAATTACCAGATAGTCATGATTTAAACTGACATAATAAAATTTATTATACATATCCCTTTTCTGTAAAATGGAGATAAATACATATTAGTCTAACCATATACATAGAAAACATAGTTTGCAATGTCACTTTTTATATGTTGTACCAAGTTACTTGTTTTTTAATAGCAAAACCCCAAAGAAGTTAAAATAATAAATTTAGATACATTTTTGTTTGCAAAAATAATGTCTAATATCAAAATTACTTACCTATTAGGACCATAGAAACAACAGATCAAGATTTAAAAACATATTGAATTACATTTTTTTTTAATTTGTAAAACTAACTTCCTAAACTGTTAGTTTGCAAATGATGATATATATGACTTATAAACCTCGTCGTCGGCAAAACCACCGCGAACATGTTTTAACCCGCTTAATATGCATAAAAAGTAACAATATTCATAAAATAAGCAAACAGTATTTAAATTTAGGATTTAAATACCAGAATATAGGTACTTGAATATCAGTATTCGAATACCGGTATTCGAATACCAGTACTCGTATACCAGAATATTCAAAAACGATATTCAAAATAAAGAATACCGAATACTGACCAAAAAAGTTTCCGTCGATTACCGAATACCAAACACATAAATCTATTGGAATAGTATTCGAATACCGCACAAATGTATTCTGAATAGTATTCAGAATACCGAGTATTTGAATAGTACCCAACTCTGTATAGGAGGTAGCAACGTTTTTAAAAACTAATTTTTGGTCAACTGATTTTTGATATGTTGTTCTCCTTCCTCTTCTGGATAGACCCTGGGTTGTCTGGCTGGCGGTAATGGTTGCGTTTATTAGTTCTTATCCTACCTGTACAGGTAATAATCCAAGGTTTTAAAGACTTTTTAGGAAGTCTAATTTTAAATTTCTTGTCTTTAAATAGATATACAAAACATATTTATTTTTATTGCCAAACACTTTTATCATTGCTAATTATACAGTCGTCCCCCTTCTAACTTTTGAACCGTTAGGTATATTTAAATGAAACTTGAAACGATAATATATTACCAAAGTCTGCATTTTTTGGCATATTAGTGGCAGTTCTAAATGTCAAGGTTACTGGTAGGCGCAAACGCAACCGCTACCGCCAGCCAGACAGCCGAGGTACTACCCAAAACAGGAGGGAGAACAACGTATGAAAAAATCAGCCAACCTAAAATTCTTGTTTTCCCGACGTTGCTACCTCCCAACTAGTATACCTTTTCCTCGTTGGGGAAAGATTTTAAATATGTCAAAAAATACTGTGTTACCATTATTTCGGCCTGTGAAAATCATCAAATTATAGCTTTGTTCGCGGGTCTAGTAATAAACTGATTCTGAATCAGAACCGAACTGGTTTAGAATTGTTTTAAAGCGCATGTCTAGTTATTTATTAGTTCGGAATTTTTATTTACCGCGAACGATTTTCTATACAGCTGAGGATGTATTCTAACCTAGCCTTTTGGTTAGGATTTTTCATGGTTAAATTGGATACTACATAAAAAAAAATGAATTCAAACAAAAAGGTAAATTGTTATACTGTCGAAAGCCACTCGAGGTCTCTCGGCTGAAGACGAGGGATTCCCTGCCTCCTCTCGTTTTTAACATAAGTATGGGTATTTAACTAAAGATAAAATTCAAACAACAAGAAATGGTAGAATCTTGTAATATTGTCTATATTTTTAATTAAATCTTTATTTATTTTATTGCATACATATATTCATATGGAATACAAATAAAAATCTTTGTTTATATACGCTCAGAATCACAAAAATATAAAAAAATATTTAACAGGTATATTTACCCGCATAAAAAGTGACGGAAACAAATAAACTGTAATACAACGTTTTATTTCTGTACCACAAAAACAGAAAACAGCTGACCATGTCGACAATGCGCATGAAATTCCGAACTGAACTTTTAGTTCCAACAAAAATTCCAGGACTGCTAATTAGGTTACGAACCGGTAACGAACTGATTCCATTGTAACCCGCGAACACAGAACTGTTACTAAAAATTCAGGATTTTACTAACCGCGAAGGCTGCTTTTTCACTGCGCATGCGAATAGTCCCAGAACCGGTTCAGAATCGAACCCGCGAACAAAGCTTATATATTTTTCGTTACTCCTTAATAACTTTTTTCAAAAGAAAAAAGATAGCCACTCTCAAGAATGTCAAAATGACGTTTTTTACAACTTTGTAGCCCTCCGCTTTCTTTACATCACTCTCAAATTGCCAGATTATTGGAATATACACTTTTAGCATGTAATTAATCACCCTATCTTAATCTGACGCGCTCGAAAATGTCTGATGGATATATTTTTTTTTACGGGCAGAGATGTATACGGGGCTTAAATTTGGTAAAGGTACTTAACAGGGTACAAAGGTATCCTTCGGTATATTAATCTGCTGCAAAAAGTAAATAAATAGTAGAAATCCCCCTCTTCGGTTCTCTTACTATTAGGAACCTTTTCCATAAAACAAGAAAAGGAATAACCCTTAAGGCCCAGATGTACAATGCAGTTCTACTGAACTAAGGTCAGGCCTTTGAACTTTCCGTAAAATCTCAATATTACTGTCAGTGTCAAGGAATTGAAAGAAATTAGGTTAGTTCCAGCAGAATATTGGAAACATGTTAGCAACAATCGTAAAACGCAGAAATTGTTACAAACATTAGTCAGAAATGTTGGCAACAGTATTCTGCTGGAACGAAAAAGAAACAAGGCGTGCATGCTAGGTTAGTTCCAACAGAATGTTGAAAACATGTTAGCAACAATCGTAAAACGCAGAAATTATTACAAACATTAGTCAGAAATGTTGGCTACAGTTTCCTGCTGGAACAAAAAATAAACAAGGCGTGCATACTAGGTTAGTTCCAACAGAATGTTGAAAACGTGTTAGCAACAATCGTAAAACGCAGAAATTGTTACAAACATTAGTCAGAAATGTTGGCCACAGTTTCCTGCTGGAACGAAAAATATACAAGGCGTGCATACTAGGTTAGTTCCAACAGAATGTTGAAAACATGTTAGCAACAATCGTAAAACGCAGAAATTGTTACACACATTAGTCAGAAATGTTGGCCACAGTTTCCTGCTGGAACAAAAAATAAATAAGGCGTGCATACTAGGTTATCTCCAACAGAATGTTGGAAAGATGTTAACAACAATCGTAAAACGCAGAAATTGTTACAAATATTAGTCAGAAATGTTGGCAACAGTTTTCTGCTGGAACGAAAAAATAAACAAGGCGTGCATACTGCTTATACGTCAATCCAAGAAAGGTTACGTTAAAAATTTGTCAGTAATGTTTGAAGAAAGTTTGCAAACTTTTTAAACAGTTTCCAACATCTTAAAACTACTGCTGAAACAACAAAAATTGTATAATGTTACAAACATGGCACTGCTGGAACGACAAATTAGACGTGCGCAGAATCCGAACGGTTGCAAACATTTCTGACAGCCTGCTGGAACAAACCTATTGAGACTTTACGGAAAGTTCAAAGGCCTGACCTCATTTTAATAGAACTGGATTTAAACCTGCTTTGTACAACTGGGCCTTAATCAGTTTATTATGGATTTTCATAAAAAACTGAATTACAGGTTAACAATTTGTCACAAACAGTGCAGTCTGACTCAGAGGTCAAAAATGCTGAACTGGTTTCATCTTAACAGCTTCCCATCAACTTTAAATAGGCCTAAAAGAACGAAATTAAAAACATCTTCAGGTCGGTGACTTAACGGATTCTCTTATAGATATTTTAAAAATTAATATAAAAAGAGTCCATAAAATGTTGAATTTCATTTGTAAACTAACGGATTACTTTGATGTGGGTATAAAAATAGTTATTTATTATACAAACGAAAGAAGTTCTAGATTTCCAGCTCGAGGTTGTATTGTCTTCCGACACAAGAGATACAATAAGCGAGAGAGAAATCTAAAAAGTTTTCCGCGTATAATACACTATTTTTTCTGTGACAGGAAAACTGACGACTTAATGGTATAAAAATATTATTTACATATATCAAAGTCAGAAAATTATGTAAAATTTAAGCTTTTAAATAGGTCGGGTCTTATATTTGAAAACAACATTTTAGTCCTTGCATTACTATGGAAACCTATAAAGCAGTTATTAAATACCTGTCAGTGTATTTTTTTGACTTGACGGATATAAATTAATAAGTTAGAACTAAAAGTAACTGTTAAGTAGTTATTTTGAATACTATAAAGTTAAAAAGGTCTGATTGTACTTTGGATAAAAAGAAAAATATAAGTTTTGTATTATAATATATTCTTAAATATCCACCTTAAATTCGTGTATGTTTGTCCGGGAAAAAACTCCCTTACTTTTTTCCCTCGGGAAAAAAAATAATTGTATGAAAAGTCACAGTTTAGTACCTGTTAACCGGTTGGGTCGTATTCGAATACTCAGTATTCTGAATAGTATTCAGAATACATTTGCCGGTCTTCGAATAGTATTCGAATACATTTGTGTGTTTGGTATTCGGTATTCGGCAGAATATTTTTTGGTTAGTATTCGGGATTCTGTATTCGAATATTTTAGAAGTATTTGGCGAATATTTTTTTTGACTATTCGAATACTGGCGATCCGAGTATTCGAATACCGAAAAGTGTAAGCAATATCCGAATACTAAAATTGTCAGTGATTAGATAACAAAAGGGAAGCAAAATAGCGGGGTAAGGACTTTTTTAGCTTTCTTCAAATTTAGGTGTTTTTAGTGTTCGAATCTTTTTCGTTTCCAGTATTCGAATACGGATTCCGGGTATTCATGAATATCGAATATTCCAATACTTTTTTTCTTCCAAGTATTCAAATATTCTGATATTCGAATAGTTTTTTTCTCCGGTATTCGTATTCGTAGTCGAATACCGATTTTCAGTATTCTGCCCAACTCTGCTGTCAACAGAGATATAATGTTAATTTTTTTTTCCGTAATGAAAAAAATAAATATTTATTATACAAGGCAAAAAAAATTTTGGATTTTAGTTTGACGTTGTGTTCCATATTCTCGATAAACCTAGAGCTAAAATCTAAAATTTTTCCTGTGTATAATACACAATTTTTCTCTGAGATACTTTTGGGAAAAACCGACGGCTTATCATTGAAAAAAAAAATTATATTAAGGTCAAAAAATTAACCATGTAGCAAAATTTGAAGTTTCAACCTTGCATTTCTGTGGAAACCCTTAAGAAGAAAATTATTTGATATCTGAGAAGAAATAAAATTTTGTAACTTGACATATTGACATTAAAAACGTTAAAGCTTAAAAGCAACCGTTTTGCTAGTAGTTATTTGGAATCTTATAAAAGTTAAAAAAGTACACACTTTATTCCCACGGAAAAAAAGTAATTATATGAAAAGTCACACTTTAGAACCTGTCAACAGAGATATGTCAAAATTTTTTTTCGTCATGGAAACTTTTTTATTACAAAAATACAAATTATTAACAAAATGAAATTACTAAATACCATAGGCGAAATTCCAATTTACAAAAAATGAAGTTACTTTAACACTTTTGTTTTTAATTAAAAGATTGTAATATTGTACAGGGTGTCCCATTTTGGTTGTCCTTATGTGAACGAAACCATGAGATATTAAAAATCTAATACCTTCCTCGAGTTTGAGAAAACATTTTATGGTAAAAACAACATGCTATCGCGGCTTCAAGATATAGAGATTCTCGATTTTTGAGTTTTTGAAAAGGTTCTGTAGCTTTGTTGTTACAGAATACGAGAAAACCAATTTGAAAACTAACAATACTTTTTTCGTAGTAGGCGTAGCCAAAAAATTTTTTGAGCCGTCATTTTTGGCATATGACTCCAAACAGAGTTAGCGACACCGCTTAGGCACGACTAGGTTGACCGTTTGTTTTTTCGGATTAAAAATAAATAAGAATCATAAAGCAGGTGGTTTAACAGCCTTTACGTCAAATATTGAAAATTATGATTTTAAAGACATTGCGGCTTCTATCTGTTTTTAAAATTGTTTCATATTTTTCTTTAAAACAATACTGACATCTCAACTCAGGAGACATTTCCGTAGAAAAAAGAAAAAATTAATTAATTATTTTTAATTATTTTTCTACGAAAATGTCTCCTGAGCTAAGGGATGACAGATTCCTTTAAAACAAAAATATAAAACAATTTAAAAACAGATAGAAGTTCTCGCAATGCGTCTTTAAAATCATAATTTTTCCAATATTTGACGTGAAAAATTTAGTAAAACCACCTACTATGATATATTATTTTAATCAGAAAAAACAAGCAATTTAATTACCTAATCATTTATGGGTGTCCCTAATAAAAAAAACATGTTTGGGTCATATGTCAAAAATGACAGCTCAAAAATTTTTTGACTGCGCCACTGAATTCTACGGAAAAAGTGTCTGTATAATGTGCAATTAGTTTTCTCGTATCTGTAATAACAACAAAGCTACAGGACCTTTTCAAAAAGTGAAAAATCGAGAATCACCCTGTATCTCTGAAACGCTTCGCGATAGCGATGATCTGTTTTTACCATAAATGTTTTCTCCAAAAAAGTTCGAGGATGGGGTATCGGATTTTTAATATCTCTTATGGTTTCCAAGTTTCCCATAAGGGACAACCAAAATGGGACACCCTGTACATACAGGTAAACAGGTCAATTTAACCCCAATATTGCCTATTGTGAATGCGCCCCTGATCTTTATTACTTGAGTATATACCACACTAGAGGCAGCTTTGCTGCACAAAAACATAGGGCAGAAAAAAATTGTTCTAGGACCTTCTCCTTTAGTGATTTTGACTTGTTTTTTTATGGAACCACCGCAGAAGTGCCCTCTTTTAAATAATAAAAAACAATTAAAATCGGTCCACAAACGCCGGGGTAATCGCGTAACATACACAAAAAACATGCAGGCGAATACGAAATTTAGTGACTGAGCGTACCTACAGCCTCAAAATAGTCTAATACAATTTTGTTGTAAAATCCATGGGGAACCTACTATTTAAAGGTATCAAAATTTATAAGGGATTATCTATGGTCCCATGGCGATGCACCAGGTATTTCTTGACATATAAAGAGTTAAAGTTTAAAATTTTAGTTTTAAGAATTTTACCATCAAACGTTTCTTTCGTTTTTCTTAAAAAACACCCTGTATATTAGTTTTCCAATAGTTTTACTAAATGAGAATACGTTTATACAGTTTTATCAAAATATAATCAACATATTATGTTCTTTTTAATTATTGATCTACTAACCTATTTGCTTCCCACCAATGACCTTCATAAAACTAATAACAGGAAAAAATGTGGCTTTAAATTTGTCAAAAATAAACTCGATATTTTGCACAGTGGATTGTAGGTGCATCCAAACAATATTGGTCTGCGGTTGCACTACACAAATTACATGGTGAAATAAAATACATAAGTTACATTAAATCAGTAAAAAACACAGGGTGTTAAAAAGTACTGATGCAAAACTTTAAAGCAAGTTATTGATCAGTCGCTTGTTCAAATACTTGGTCAAATAATTAACCAATGAATTTAAAAAAATTAGATGCCTTCGCACTCTTTAAGTTATTAACTTTGCTTTTTAATTTTAAGGTTCTGCTAACCTATTTGTGTTTTTATAATAAGTAAAGGTGATAAGATAACTGATCTTAAACCTTTACTTTATATGTATATCTACTTCTCATATTTTCAGATCAATAATAGAAAAAAAATAAAACAAGTCCTAATTTTTTCAAATACCTACTTGAGTAAACTACATGATCAATAAATAAATTGAGAACAAATCTGACCGCTTTGCACGAAGAAAATTCCTGAAATTTCATCACAGTTCCATCACTCTTCACCAGTGAGCCATTTTTTGTTGTTATGCGGTTTAAAACATTACATTTCTCTGCTAAACGGTGACGTTGCGCATTTAACCGTGTTTGAATACATCCCGACAATGGTTTAAAAACAATATACTTATCTCTGCGGGTGGGTGTATGCATCGAACTCATTAGAAACGTTTTTTCGGTCATTTCTTGTAAACTTTTACATGGCGAAGTGAAAAATGTTTATATTGGGTGTAAACTAACAAAAGAGAATAGACAAGAATAGAGGATCAATCGCCGTTTCGAAAAGTGGCACAATTTGAAGAAAGGGTCTGCGTGGATGGCCGGGCATGCTCATACGCACTCACAATGTCAAAATCGGCGGTATATTCAAAAACATTGATTTATTGAGTAAATATACATAAAACATTAGTAAAAAGTGTAAAATGTGGTTTATACTGAAATTTATTAATATTTTAATGACTAAATATTGGTAATTTAGTGCTAATGGTGTATTAAAATCTATTTGGTAGAAGACTATTTTTTTCTTAGATTGGAATAGGTTAATGTGGAAAAATGTATAGGTATAAATTTTAGGGAAATGAGAACTGAAAATAAAAATCAAAATAGAATTATTTCTTGAAAACTAAACTTTTATTGCGAGATTACTTATTTAGCATAAAAAATGGTACTAAATGTAAAAGAAGTGTATAATTTTAAGAAATATATGAAAATAGCAGGCTCAAACTTACCAACCAAACAAATTTTAGATTTATGTTGATCCTATTTAGTTGAAAGGTATTATAGTCTATAAGTTAATATTACCTACTTATACTAAGAAAAGCGTGGTAGGATTTCAGTTTCCATAGGCCACTGTGCTTGGTCCATTTTATTCGATATCTACATACTTGTTTTTTAGATATGAGGAAGCAGATAAGATTGTAGGTTTTAATTAACAATGAAAATTTAAGTTTCCACATTACTGGATACTTATTTTGAAATATAATACTTTTGTAAAAGAAGCATAGTAATGCTCGTTATTGCAGAAAAAATCCTAATCCTAAACATCTTTTTTCCACAAATTTTCAATATTGACAAAAATAAGTGTACTTTCCTCTTAATATAAATTTATATTTTTAAGATATTTCATATACCTACCACTGAAAACAATTAATATCGAATGGTTAAATTTTTCGTAAAATTAATAATAAGTTTGCCTTATGGTACGAACTTAAGTAGACACACTCTATATCTTGGTTTGTACCTTACTGGGTCAGTTATTAAGTTTTAAGTGTTTAGGCTTTAGGCCTTTTATTTTTTCGCTTTAGTATAATTTTATCACTATTAATACTTTTTAAACTGATCATTTGTCTGACTTTTACAGTTCAAGCAATTTTAAATAGAGAGTGACGCACACAGAAATCCTCTATTGGTTCATTGTGCTTTTACCTTCAGTAAGATATTCATTAAATATATTTTACGGATGTATATAAAATATTAATGTATATAATGTTTTGTTACATAAATAAATCCTAGATAGTGTTAATTTGTTTTTAATCAAAAAAAAAAAAAACAACGTAAATAATTTAAAAATAATTTATTAAAAAACCCATAAATTTCCACAAATTTTGTTTCAATAATTTATATCTATAACACAGGTCACACGTAAATCAAACCGAATAAAACACAAAACAAATATACAGCCACAACAATCACAAAACATCAGCCATATTGAACATGTGAAAGTCAAGAGTTTTGACATTTATAATAGCCAATAGCAAGCTGGAAAAACAACCTCCCATGCGCATGACGAGTAATCCCGCTGTGTTAAGTTAACCATCAAACCGGTGAAAGTTCGCAAGATATTTGGCTGATAGTATTGATTCAGACACAAAAATGTTACGTAAAAAGTGCGTACTGAAACAAAAAATTCTAAATAAATCCATACTTTTAACCAAGCACGTCCTTTTACCAAAGTTAAACAAGAATAAAATAAAACTTTGACGAGCTCTTTTGGTCGCTGAACACAATCACTAGTCGCAGGTGTGTGCCATTTCTTAATTGGTGGGGGTAAATCAACTGTTTCTCTCCACTTGTCAATTCTCTTTGAAACTAACGTACCTATTAACCCTAAAAATATAAATCATAGTCATAACCTAAAAATTTATTGGAATCTGACGCAACGGTTTGAAAACCTATATTTTTTTGATTTTCATATTTATATTGTCACTTTCGAATATGGTTTAAACCACTGAGACGAATACTGGTTAGCAAAAAATTGACTTTCATTTAAGACAGTAATTGAATTCTGAGCAGTACAATTTTCGGTTTTCACGAAATTCTATACTTATTAATATTTTTAGGAAGCTTCTCCTTAAGCGTAAAAAATAGGGCACAGGAGGACGAGTATGGAAAATAAGGAGGCTCGGATACCTCCCCTCGCTGAAAAACTCGATATTTATTGCGGGGCGCAATTTATTAATTAAAAAAAAGTAAAGCTAATATACACTTCTCACAAAAATTTTCGCGTATGCTTGTTTCTTTCTATATGCTTTAATACAAAAGTACTCTTTAATTTAAATGGACATATCTTTTTAAATACTTAAGTTATTAAGACAATGAAAAAACGGAAAATGTTGAACAAAGATGAAGTTATACTTTGGCGTAACCGTTGTTATTTAATGTTAACAATACATCCTATAGAGTGATTAAAATAAAATGAATTATTTTTAATCACCCTGTATTAGATATATTAAACAGTAAATAAAAACGGTCACGCTAAAGTTATAGTTTCACCTTTCCTTAACATTTTATTTTTTTTGTCTTGATAATTTTATTATTAAAGGAAATATGGCCAATAAAATTGAATAATTTGTGTATTGAAACTCATGGAAAAAAAACTTTATATAAACATATATTATGTCCTATATGTAAAAAAACTTTTTTAAAATTTTTAACACTCCGTAGTTCAAAAACTAAGACGTTTAGGACATATGTATATATGAAGGTATTTTCTTATTTTTTGTTGAAGAATCGTTTGGTTAGGATTGAGTTACTGGACACCCTGTATGTATGTAGGTAATTTGATTGAAATTGATTAAAACTTTGATGTCTATTGGTGCCTAAACGGTGAGGTTTATCGACTTTAATAAAGAGTACCTTATTTTTTAGGTTTTTGATTGTCTATAAAATGGCGCCCCCAGCTTTGCGATATCTGTCAAAATAAAAAAGTTATGATGTAAATAAATTTTAAGTTTTAGGTAAAGTGCCCTCTGGCGGTATTAAAAAAATACTTTTGTCTTAAAATCTTAGAATCTGCAAAGCTCCATTTGTGTGCCAAATATTAACGGGATTGGGTAAAAATAAATGTAATATGGCCAAAAAACCAAAATAAAAATTGAACTTTGACGGCTTGTAAGTAGAATCACCCCCTTAAGTTTCGTGATTGATTTTTGAATCACCCTGTACAATTTTTTCCTGATTTAAAACCTAAATTAAAAAAAAGGAACAGAAGTCCCTACATATATTCCATATAAGCAAATAATTAGTGCCTATTATTTATTTAATAGTGCACCTGCCATAGTAATTTTTGTTTCACCTTGTAAAGTTATGCGCTTTTGTTTGCATTCATAATAGACAAAGAAACACCAAATATTTGTTATTGAAAACACTATCAATTCTTACTATCTCTTAAAATGCTCATATCCCCACTTCCTTCAAAATGCATTATGAAATATAAGGATTGACATATCTGGAATAAACATTTATATGACTATATTGTCTTTGACGATTTATTTAAGGTGTTCAGTGTCCAGTTTCTAATTTCTTTGAAGTTAATTTCGATTAAAACAAAATGGGCGAACGTGACGCTGCATCAGAACAACTTGAAGAGTGGTATAAAAAAATGGGGTAAGTAATTTTTAAAATGATTTCATAATATTAGGTTTGAACAGTATTGGCACATAAATACTTGTATGTATTTTGTAACAAAAATACATAATTATAGAAAAACGTTACATATACGTTACACAATGTTGTTAAAAAAATTAACGGCAGTGGCGTCTCAAGAACATCTTTAACGAATATTTGTGACAAATAAATGTACGCCACTGACTTTTGTGAATATTTCATATTTTATTTGGATTAGACATATAAAAATACAGCTTTTTTAGCTTTTAAGTTTTTTTCCTATCTTAATTAGTTCTTAAGAAAAAGAAATAAATTTCACCTAATTGCATACCCTTGTACTACACAAGAAATATAAGGAAAATTTTCTTTTGGACGTTATTTTAATACTATTTTATAAATAAAACATATATCGATATAACTAAATACACTACTCAAAAGAATTATCGCATATGCTCGATTTCTTCCATAAGCTTCAATACAAAATGCTTTCATTAAAATGGCCATATCTCTTTTTAATTATTAAGATATCAAGACAATTAAAAAAATAAAATGTTAAGAAAACGTGAAGCTATAACTTTATATTAACCAGTGTTTTTACTGTTAGCAATAAATCCTACGGGGTGATAAAAAAAAATTGAAAAATGGATAATTTTTAATCGCCCTATATAATGTGCTCTTAAAGAGAGAAATCTCCTTTATTAATAATTTATACCCTTACCCATTTCTGATATTTTATAATCACAAATTTGACTACTCCCTTTCAACAGCACATCATACAGGGCGATTCAAAATTATCCATTTTTTCAGTTTTTTTATCACTCCGTAGGATTTATTTCTAACAGTAAAAAACAATGGTTAATATAAAGTTATAGCTTCACGTTTTCTTAACATTTTATTTTTTTAATTGTCTTGATATCTTAATAATTAAAAGAGATATGGCCATTTTAATGAAAGCATTTTTGCTATTGAAGCTTATGGAAGAAATCGAGCATATGCGATAGTTCACGAGTAGTGTACTATTTTTTATTTAAACTAGCAAATTTTTTCCAAACTAAGTGTTTTTAAAATTTGTCTCCCTGATTTTTGTGTGGTCCAGCGATATGAAATAGGGTTAATTTTTTTTTAAACTAAGCAAAATACGCAAAAACGTTTAAGAGCTCCAAACGATGTATTTTACTTGCCTTATCTAAATAAAAGATAAATTTTTCACAAAAATTAGTAGCGTACAGTATTTTGTTTCAAATATTTCTTGAGGTACCGCTCGAGACGCCACTGAATCGGGTAAATTTAAACGAATTAGATCCTAAGTCTAAAAATAAATTTGCTAAATTTTGTACCTAGTTTTACACTTTTCAAACTTTTTGTCAAATAAATTGGACAAAGTATACCTTGAATTAATTTGATATCAAAAAAATCGTCTTGTCATTTTGTTTGAAGGATTAGAACACGTCCTATTTTTTCGTCAAATATTTGATGCAAAACTTCAAAGCTACCAACCCAATGAATTAAAAATTTACAGTGGGCAACTAGGTCAACTACTTAACCTCTATTTCGTCGTAATTGGTGCGGTCTTTGGTTTTTACCCTGATATTTGCATGAAAGAAGTTTGTCAAATAATTTCTTATTTTACACTTCTGACTTTAAACAAATTGTATCAGATATTTGATCAAATAAACCAGCTTATTAAAATGTGATGAAAAACATTACATTTCAACAGTAGTGGCACATAAATACATATTTGTATGTATAGAAGGAACAGTTTAAAAATGTAAATTCGGTGCTCTTTGATAAGAAAAAAAATCACAAAAGTTTAAAGCAAATAAATCGGCATGCTTGTCTTCGCGGCCGCCTTTGCTATATTTCTTTATGATATGCCGGTTGATGCAGCTGGTCATCGCACTATGGGATAGAAATTAATTTTTTTGGTCAAAATTCTGAAACTTACCAATCTAACTTAAAATGAGGTGCTTTTTACTGGAAAAATATTATAAATTATTACAAATGCTTTTTGGAAACCTAAAACTTATTATATGTTATTATAAATTTACACCCCCTTAACATTATTATTTTTTATTGTACAAAATAAACTAAAATGTCAGCTTGTTTGGTTAATTCGGTAGTATTCTAATCAGTAATCCGATGATTATTATCTCATATGATATACAGGGTACGACAATAGGTATGATTTTTTTAAATGGAATACCCTAAATATTATATCACCACCAAAAAATCTTTTAAAATGCTTTAAAAAAATACTACATTTGATGTGTCTATCTCAATTAGTTTCGAAATATGACCATCCAAATCTGAAAAATAATTTTAAATTATTCTTAGAAGCGTAATAGAGATACATCTTCCCAACTTTTTTATTTTTTAACGTATAAAATAAATAAAAAACACTGTTTTGTTGGGTAGATTCTGTAGAATCCATATCTTTCATCAGAATGCTTTTATCTTTTAGGATATACAGTGTAGGACAAAACATATTAAATTTTAAAATGGAAAACCTTGTAAATTATAAAAATCTTGTATCTGTCCTTACACTCAGAAGTAGCAAAAAGTAGGAAGGCAATTGTAAGTACAAAAACTGATAAAGAAAAAGGTAAAAAAATCTTTGACAAAAGTAGCGAGACTTCGTGAGACTGCATCGGAAACACAACAATAGCTCTTATTATTTAAACTCTTTTACTTTTTTAGTAAACAAGGCTAATAATAAACTAAGTAGATTAAATGTTGTATATTTATGTTTACTTAAAATACATTTTCAAGTTTCTTATTACCCCAATAGAAGTCGTCATATCCTTTTATAATTTTGCGTACATGTAGTTTGGAGTATCTACTTTGAAATACACAGCATGAGCCATTAAAATTTCAAAGTTGCTTTTGGCCAAAATAATGGATTTCTATCCCATAGTGTATCGGCGCGTCGCTGTAAAGGATAGCGGCGCCTTTGTATAAAATAGTCCGATTGCAGGCGGCCTTTTTTATGTTTTTTGTATTATTTTCAAAGGGTACCGAATTTGCGCTTTTAAAATGTTCTTACTATAACTACCTTTGGTTTTAAAGGAAAATGGAGTTAGCCGATTTGCGAATTATCTTATCGATATGTATGTCGTTAGCGGAAATTGTGTATATAATAATGGTTCTGAACGACTTCCATAACTAAACGGGTCGGTGGTTCAGTTGCAGTATGCTCACCGCCACGCGGCGCCTGGGTTCGATTCTCGCCAATGCAATTTTTTTAAATAAAAATTGTGTGACGAGTCGGCATAGTACACATACATATATTTTAGATCTTACCACTTCACACCAGCAAAAAAATTAAATAAAAATGACGTGTTACTGCGTGGCTTAAAAACAGGGAATGTGGACAAGCCGAAGGGCAAAAGCGCTGAAAGCGTGTTATCTAAATAATAATGTTAATTTAAATATTACATATGTACATATTATTTAACACTGACTTTATTGTTATGAGTTTTCACAATATTTTATTTATAAGTCATGCCGTAAAACTAACAAAGCACATTTGTAGAAAATCTGTGTTTGGTTCCCCAGGCATTCCATTAATTTTGCTCGCCTCGCATCGTTATTTGCTGCGAATGCCAAAATAGACAGATCAAACGTGAAAACGGTAATTAATTCGCGCTAAATCCAGCCAAATCATTTTCTCCGAAATGAAAACGCCTGAAATAGCCAAGTGCATCACTTCGTAGGAGATGGCCCATACGCCAGGCGTGCACTGGCATCCACGATTCTCTTATTGCATTCCCCTAACATTGCTTAATAATAAAGCCACATGATTTCACCTAATGTGTTTAAAACACTAGGGACGGCAAACTGATCATACTCGATTGCCTTAAAATATCGATAAATCGGAACTCAAAGTATCGATAATCCTTCATCGATATTTGAGCATCCACGATTCTCTTACCAGTACCCCAATATTGCTTACTAATAATGTTCCACGATTTCACCTCACCTGTGTTTAAAATACTAGGGACGGCAACGAGACATATCGATTTTTTTAAATATCGGGTGAGTCGAGTCTCGACGTATCGCCGATCGTCGTCGATGTTTTGGTCCCTACGATATATCAATGTCCGAGATAACGCTTGGATATTTGCAGCAGGTAAATAAGACAAAATTTAAAAGCTTTTTTTTACTTAAATTTTAAAACCTAAAACAAAAATAATAAAATGAAAAAACTACAGTATTAAGCTAATTTTACAAATACGCCGATACGGCGTTGTGTGTTTTTTGTTTACCTACTACCTATTAAGACAAAAACTATGTAATATAAGAAAATACAGAAAATATTTATATTAGCCAGAACAATATTTATCGATATCGATGTTTGTCTCAAATTTTGACATCCCTATGACAGATGCGGCCACGCTGAAGGCCGATTATTTCCGTAATGCACTGTGTTTTCTGACCTGGTCGTTATGTCGAATTTACAATCCGATTTCAATCGGATTAGATTGTAAGAACCATATAACGTCATATTTTATCATAACAGACGGAACAGTGATCACACTACATTTATGAGATTAAAACTTAACTGTTTTCTTCATTTTGTAAACGTCATAGCAAATTGATGAACTGAAATGAACTAACGTCGCACTACAGGATGTTTGAGAAAATTTTGGACAAAATTAGATATCTCAAGAAGACGACCTGAGATATTTGGATTTTGGACAAAATGTAAATAATGAATCAATCCAAGAAAAATAGTCTCCAAAAAAAGTGTACTGTCAAAAAATCATAAGTGTATCGTATATATCTCACTATGGGACCTGTGCCCACGTCGTTGGGCGTTAAAATGTTTGTTTAATCATAGTAAAATATAGCCTAAATATAGCTGATTTGTAAAAGAATTTTTTATAATAGGTTTATAATTCAAAGATTAAAGTGGCTATAAACAAACCTCAATGTATGTAAGTACAACTTTACTTCTTATAGGTAATCATTAAAACTTTCCACTCAAGTTATCTTCGAAACGAGACAGATTTGAGAAAATCATTGTTCACGCCTCAAGATATTTATTAACGAATGAAATAGAGGTTGGTAGTTGACCTAGTTGCCCACTGTAAATTTTAATTCATTGAGGTTGGTAGTTTTGAAGTTTTGCATCAAACATTGACTTGTGGCTAGGACGTGTTCTAATCCTTCAAACAAAATGACAAGACGAATTTTGATATCAAATTAATTCAAGGTATAGTTCGTCCAACTTAAATGACAAAAACTTTGATAAGTGTAAAACCAAATTCAGAAATATTTCGAACAAAATACTGGTACGCTACTAATTTTTGGGTAAAATTATTCTTTACGATAAAAGTGGTAAATACATCGTTTGGAGCTCTTAAATGTTTGCGTATTTGCTTAGTTAAAAAAAATTAACCTCTATTTCATATCTCTGGACCACACAAAATCAGGAAGAAAATTTTAAAAACACTTAGTTTGGAAAATTTGCTAGTTTAAATGAAATAGTATTTAGTTAAGTATTTTGTTATTGTTTTATTTATAAATAGTATTAAAATAATGTCCAAAAGAAAATTTTCCTTATATTTCTTGTGTAGTAGGTATGCAATTAGGTGAAATTTATTTCTTTTTCTTAACTAATTAAGATAGGAAAAAAACTTAAAAGCTAAAAAAGCTGTATTTTATACTTGGGGTGTCTCATTTAAAAACTTTCTACTCAAGTTATCTTCGAGCAGGACAGATTTGAGAAAATCGCCCGAAACACGTCAAGATATTTATTGAGGGGGAACGTTTTTTACAAAAAAAATGGACGGCGCCCCTTTAACTCCCCTTAACAACCAGGGCCACCACCCCAAAAATTCTTAAATGAGAAGGCGGGTCGAGTGGATACATCATTTTAAAGCTCCTGACGAGTACTTTATAACCCTAGAATATGAGAGTCAATATTTTCACCTATTACAAAATGGCGGTACTTTAAAAATTACCTAAATACCTGATTTGGATGGCCATATTTCCAAACTAATAAATAGATACCTAATGTGGTATTTTCTTAAAGCTCTTTTAAGGTCTTTAATGGTGATACTGGTAGTAATATACAGGGTAGAAGAAAAAGTACATATTTTTTATTTAAGAACCTCTGAATATTATTTTATTAGTTTCCTTGGAAATATGACCATCCAAATCAGGTATTTAGGTAATTTTTAAAGTACCGCCATTTTGTAATAGGTGAAGATATTGACTTCATATTCTAGGGTTATAAAGTACTCGTCAGGAGCTTTAAAATGATGTATCCCACTCGACCCGCCTTCTCATTTAATAATTTTGGGGTGGTGGCCCTGGTGGTTAGAGGGTTAAGGGGCGCCGTCCATTTATTTGTAAAAACGTTCCCCCTCAATAAATATCTTGACGTGTTTCGGCGATTTTCTCAAATCTGTCTCGTGTCGAAGATAACTTGAGTGGAAAGTTTTTAAATGAACGGCCTGTATATTGAGTATAGATTAAAATCTGCAATTTTTCATAAAAAGAACCTTTAAGTGCTTTACAAGCATTACAACACCTAAAATATATTACAAAAAATGACATTAAATTGAAAGCTGGCTTCAAAACCTTTTAAACAATATTTATAGATTTTTTTTCAAAGATTTTAGTTCATCAGTGAGGCGTCAAAACTAGACTGGATATTTTTTTTAATGCAGGTTTATTTTTAATTTGGTAATTTCTTTTATGTAAAAATGCAAAATAAAAATATTTTTAAAATAAAATTTGGTCCGAAAACGCTTTCTCTTTTAGAATACAAGGTGTTAAAGTTGTAAGAAAAAAATGCCTTTTTCCATCAAAACTCTCCTACCATTCCAGCTATTTCCACAAAATTTGGTACACTTTTTTAATCGTTACATTAATTTTTTTGCTATAAAAGTTTCAAAAAAGAACGCCTCTGGTTCGAAAAAGATTTGTATTACATTTTTGAAGAAAAAATAGTACGCCACTGCTATTTCTTTGAATTATAATTATTGTTAAAATACTTATTTACTTTAGGGTTAATTTGGTCTTCTGATATTTTTCCGTACCGACGAACTGATTTCGTTTAAAAAATAAAACCATTTTAATGCATAGCAAAATCGCTTATATCTGATATGGTGTCTTGTATGTAAAATTCATTATTAAAGTAAGGTCAAATGCTTAGACTACTACAATTTTAATGTCATTAAAGTTGATGCTCTTATAAAGCTATTACACAGTTAAAAACCTAACTTACTTGAAACAAAATAATCATTAGGTATGCGTGTTACAAAAAAAATTAACCATGAGATCTCAAAGTAAAAACCAAGAGAATGGACAAGGGGAGAGAAACAGCTGATTTACCCCACCAATTAAGAAATGGCACACACCTGCGACTTGTGATTGTGTTCAGCGACCAAAAAGAGCTCGTCAAAGTTTTATTTTATTCTTGCTTAACGTTGGTAAAAAGGACGTGCGTGGTTAAAAGTATGGTTATTTATAATTTTTGTTTCAGTACGCACTTTTTACGTAACATTTTTGTGTCTGAATCAATACTATCAGCCAAATATCTTGCGAACTTTCACCGGTTTTGATGGTTAACTTAACACAGCGGGATTACTCGTCATGCGCATGCGAGGTTGTTTTCCGGCTTGCTATTGGCTGTTATAATGTGTCAAAACTCTTGACTTTCACATGTTTAATATGGCTGATGTTTTGTCATTGTTGTGGCTGTATATTTGTTTTGTGTTTTATTCGATTTGATTTACGTGTGACCTTGTTATAGATATAAATTATTGAAACAAAATTTGTGGAAATTTATGGGTTTTTTCAATAAATTATTTTTTAAATTATTTACGTTGTTTTTTTGAATAAAAACAAATTAACACTTTATCTAGGATTTATTTATGTAACAAAACATTTTATACATTAATATTTTATATACATCCGTAAAATATATTTAATGAATATCTTGCTGGAGGTAAAAGCACAATGAACCAATAGAGGATTTCTGTGTGCGTCACTCTCCTATTTAAACAATTTGCTTGAACTGTAAAGACAGACAAATGATCAGTTTAAAAAGTATTAATAGTGATACAAATTATACTAAAGCGCAAAAGTAAAAAGGCCTAAAGCCTAAACACTTAAAAAGCTTAATAAACTGACCCAGTTAAGGTACAAACCAATATATAGAGTGTGTCTACTTAAGTTCGTACCATAAGGCAAACTTATTATTAATTTTACGAAAAAATTTAACCATTCGATATTAATTGTTTTCAGTGGTAGGTATATATGAAATATCTTAAAAAAATATAAATTTATATTAAGAGGAAAGTACACTTATTTTTGTCAATATTGAAAATTTGTGGAAAAAAATGTTTAGGATTAGGATTTTTTTCTGCAATAACTGAGCATTTTTGAGCTTCTTTACAAAAAGTATTTTATTTTAAAATAAGTATCCAGTAATGTGGAAACTTAAATTTTCATTGTTAATTAAAACCTACAATCTTATCTGCTTCCCTTATACCTAAAAGACAAGTATGCAGATATCGAATAAAATGGACCAAGCACAGTGGCCTATGAAACTGAAATCTACTACGCTTTTCTTAGTATAAGTAGGTAATATTAACTTATAGACTATAATACCTTTCAACTAAATAGGATCAACATAAATCTAAAATTTATTTGGTTGGTAAGTTTGAGCATGCTATTTTCATATATTTCTTAAAATTATACACTTCTTTTACATTTAGTACCATTTTTTATGCTCAATAAGTAATCTCGCAATAAAGTTTAGTTTTCAAGAAATAATTCTATTTAGATTTTTATTTTCAGTTCTCATTACCCTAAAATTTATACCTATACATTTTTCCACATTAACCTATTCCAATCTAAGAAAAAATAGTCTTCCACCAAATAGATTTAAATACACCAGTAGCACTAAATTACCAATCACCAGTCATTAAAATATTAATAAACTTCAGTATAAAACCACATTTTACACTTTTTTATTAATGTTTTATGTGTATATTTACTCAATAAATGAATGTTTTTGAATATACCGCCGATTTTGACATTGGGAGTGCGTAGGCGCATGACGGCCATCCCGCAGACCCTTTCTTCAAATTGTGCCACTTTTCGAAACGGCGATTGATCCTCTATCCTTGTCTATTCTCTTTGGTAAAAACTTTAAGGATTAAAATGTTTCTTTTAACATTTTTGTACAATCATTTTTAAGCGAAATACAGCCACTTGAAAAATCCTAAAAACATTGGATTTTTTGTATTCTTTAATCTTTTTTCACCAGTGTATATTGTTTATTCGACTGAACATTAAACTTGTTTGTTAAAGTTGTTTTTTATGGTTATTTTTTGTTTTGATTTTTCTTACATATTTCTTTTTGTGGTTAACTTTTCAAAAAGTCCTGAACTTGAGATATTTAGGCTTCAGAACTGAAATTTATATATTTTTAAGGACAAAATTGGATATGCAAGCAACAGTGCTGGAATTGGAATTGTAAATGCAGATACAAGCTAGACAGATTGGCGAACATGGAACGATTCCCCTACGAGACTGGCAGCTGGTAGAGCACTTAAGTCATTTTCACCGGTAAGCAGATGATGTAAAATTTGCATGGAAACATTTTAAAGTTAACTAATATTAGTCATTTAAATAAGTAACATTCTGTAATAATTTTGCATTAAATATTTTTGTTTTATGTAAATTTGACAGTGCGTTTCTTGTAAAATGGGGCATGCAAAAAATAGGTATGATGACGTACGGGATGTTGGCAATAAAACAATATAACCTTCAAAGTTGCGATTATAAAAATACTGTAACATCTCAAATTAATTCTTTATAGAACAATGAAACAATAGAACAATGAAAAGTTTTCTTACTCTTTTTAATGAAAAAAAAGAAAGATATACCATAATCTAACTTATAATATATAAAAAACGGTGATTCATAAAAACTGATATATTGAGTAAGCAATACACAAGGCGCTTTGGCTGTCCGGTTGTATCGGCAGCGTCGATCGCCGCGAGGTTAAGCGGTGAGTACGCACCCATAACCCGGTTCGGGTTCCCGGCGTTGTATCGGTTTTGGGCGGCGGCGCGCGGTGGTCTGACCTGCTCGGGGGTGAACGAACGGACCGAGCAGCAGCCGTCCAAGTTATGGAATGAATGGTATTGTGTGAATGGGAAGGAGTAGGGGTCAAGGTACAATAAGCCTTCAGGCTGCAGTGCACCACCTAGGGGGGCGGTCGTCGGGCCTGGGTGGGATGACCCCGAGGGCGAAAAAAAAAGCAATACACAATACACCATTTTTAACTATTTGATTTTCAAAATTTCTTGAATTAAGGTACTCCGCACATGGGTCGGTGAAGCAGCGACGAGACCGAGATTCGACAGAGCTTTCGATAGTATGTACGCGTATATTCGTGTTTGAAGTGGCGACAATCGTACAGAGACGAGCATACGTTTAATGGTTAACTTTTACAATATTCTCAGCCAATGAAATTATATGTCATGTGTCGGAGAGCACGGACGTTTCCCGAACCCGACGGCGATGGTGCAAAAATACCCCCTTGGATTATCCTACCGGGTCAAAAAGTGTTATAATAGAGCCCTCTAAGACAAGTACGGAAAAGCCTGAATCCTACCCAACATTATTTTACAGACAAAAAATAAATTATTTTCTTACCTGACAGGTTAACCTTATTTGCTATTTCATTAAAAGCTCTTTCTGTGTAATCTTTTCGCAAATATTCTTTTAAAATATTATTATAAAGTACAGGACGTTTTTTAACTTCCTTCACAAATCTAATATTGAATAAATCCATATTTGGTCCAAAAATTTCTAAACGTAAGTACACTTATTTTCCCGTGGAACAATCAGACACAATCACAACATGAATCACACATTGTAAACAAAATACAAAACTGTATTGCATTTGTTTACTAAATAAAGCAGATTGCGAAGATATGCATACGTGCTGTCAAAGGCTGTAAAAGTCGCGGTCGCGTCCCTGTCTTACCGACCTACAGTATTGGCCATAATATACTTGGAACTTTTAAAAACTTAAAATATTTTTGCTTGGTTTTCAGTTATTGTAAAATCCTATAAACTAAATTGTTGCATGCTACAGACCAAAGATAGGTAATGCTAGTATATTCATAAATTCACTAGCATTTGATCTTTGGAATCAAAAATTAAAAAAGCTGGACAAAATACTTGAAACAAAATCTTTTAATTCTATAAAATATGTAAAACTCACATTTCTTAACCTAAATTATTATATTAATATTTAGTGTGATAACCTCTTGCATTAACTACTGCTTGCATTCTTCTGGGCATTGATTCAATTAGGTGTTCTATTATTGTTCTGTCTATACTGGCCCAGGCTTCAATAAGTTTTTGAAATAACTCGTCAGCATTTTTCACCGTGCCAGAGTCACGAATTTTACGATCCAGATGTTCCCATAAATTTTCGATCGGATTTAAATCCGGACTTTGAGCTGGCCACTGTAATAATGTTATTTTTCTTGCTCCAACCATTCTTTTACCAATTTTGAAGAGTGTTTAGGATCATTGTCATGTTGAAACACAAAATTAACTGGCATTGATTGAAACGTGTAGGGCTCCATTACATCCCGCAGAATATCACGATACATGAACCGGTCCATTTTTCCTACCACTCGATGAAGAGGCCCCGTACCATACCAAGAAAAGCAACCCCACATCATCACATTACCACCTCCATGCTTAATTGTTGGACAAATATACTTTTTATTTAATCTTTGGCCCTTTGGTCGCCGAACATGCACTATTCCGTCACTAGAAAATAGATTATATTTGGATTCGTCGCTGAACAGTACTTTTTTCCAATCCTGCACTGTCCAGTTAAGGTGATCTAATGCAAATTGTAGGCGTTGCTTTACGTTCTTCTTCCGCAGTAAAGGTTTTTTTGCAGGTCTATAGCTCTTAAGGCCACTGGAACATAGTTTTCTTCGTACTGTCCTTGCTGAGATATTGGAAGGCTCACTTTCATTTACTATTTGCAAAATTTTGGAGGAAGATAAAAATGGATCATTAGGAGCAATATTTAAAATTCGCTTATCCATGCGGGCTGTAGTAGCTTTAGGCCTTCCAGAACTTTTTCCTGGGATCACATGACCAAATATTTTGTATCTTTTAATGATTCGTGAGACGGTGTTCTCCGGAACTTTCAATCTTTTAGAAATATTACACTGCTTAATACCCTGTTTATAAAAGTATATAATTCTTTGGCGAATATCGCTAGAATAGGATTTTCCTTTTGCCATGTTATATATTTATATCACAAATAAATTAAATTTATTGCCAATTCTTATAAATTTAACTGATCATAACACTGGCTATTCAAAAACTGCAAATAAAATACATATTTACAAGTATAGATAAAAAATTCCAACCATTTTGACCAGGACAAAAAATAAAAATATTTCTTATTGTATGAACAAAGATAAGTCAGAAATATATTCTGTGATTTGTTTATTTAGATATGCTACTGTTTGAATATATAGTATGCAAAATACTTTTACAATACTAGTAACATTTACGGAATTAAATATTCCGATCATTATGGCCAATCTGTATGCGAGTGCCTAAATTCTCGGACCACGACCAGTGACACATATTCTAGATCCCCGCAAATATGGATAATCCGACTTAATCCAGCTGCATCAGAAGGGTTGCCTTACCTCCTGTTAAGCTTTAAAAAGGGTGGGACTGTGCTGGCTAACGGCTCTGAGAGTAAAAAATGGCAGCCATAGCCAAACTGATTTTTTTGCAGCTGTTAAAGAAATATAAAGTTAGCTTCCTTCGTATTAATTTTAGAGAACGCATTCCAGAAAGAGTAGTTCATGCTAAGGGTGCTGGTGCATTTGGTTATTTCGAATGTACCAAAGAACTGAGCCAATATACTTCATCAAAAGTGTTTGAATCTGTAGGAAAACGGACTCCAATAGCTGCAAGGTAAGTTGATACCACAATATTTTTAGTAAAATATACTAAATAAAAAGGACAAATTTTATGCTTTTAGAAAATATCATTTTAATATTTTAGTTATTGTGCACCAAAAGCACGCATAACACAGTTATAGGTAATTATTTTCTATTTTTCTAGGTTCTCCTCCGTGGCCGGAAATATGGGATCAGCAGATACCGTCAGGGATCCACGAGGTACAAGCAGATATACCGGTTGTTCGGAATTTACGCGTTAGGATTTCTGTTGGCGATTATGCACGAAAAATTAATGCAACAAACTTCTGTACAATTTTTCGAAAACTCAAAATTAACGGAGATACAGGATGTTACAGAATTTTTTTTTGTTATTTTTCTAATTTTTTTTTCTAGTGACTGATTGTCGCCAAATTTTGCATACATATTACCAGAGACTCTTTGTATTCGCATTAGTAATTTGATGCCAGTAGTCAATGCCAAAGGGCCTAAATTGTCCTTCACTTTAGAAAAATGACTTGGAATTTTGTTTTAATCCTTTTATAAATTTAAATATAAAATTAACAAAGAGCATAAAAATATCTTTTAAAAGGTCCTCTTGTTGTATTAACTTAAAATAAACGGTTCCCGAGAAAACGACTTTAAACATTTGCGTAGGTATACGTTTAATTAGAATTTCTGATTTTCAAAACTAACAAAGCAAGCCTTGAAAATGCTTTACATGGAAATAAGTTATTACATTGTATTATAAGTTTAGACAGATAAAAGTCATTAAAAAAAGTAACAATTTTTTTCAACATCCTATATCTCCGTTAATTTTGAGTTTTAGAAAAAATTGTATAGAAGTTTGTTGCATTAATTTTTCGTGCACAGTCGCCCATCGAAACCCTGACGCGTAATTTCTGGATACCCAATATTTAAACCAGCCCAATTTATAATAGTTAAATTTTCTAAGAACATCATACTTTATTTTTACTTTCGAATTGCTCAAAACAAATATTTAATATTTTCAAAGTAATTTAAATAAAGCACTAAAAATAGAGAAATTTGCTAAACATATTTAAAAATAATTTTATCTTAGGCTCTATAATTCACAACAAAACAACACAGTCAAAATAACGTCTCTAAAAGTAGTGCCATTAAGTCCAGCACAAATTTGTACATAAAAACCGGTAAACTAAAATTTAAAGGAAAATTATCTTACCCACTTGACCAATTACCAATGCTGAAATACTTATTGTTGCTGGATCTTACCTGAAAAGAAAGAAAAATACATTAGGGATGAAACCTCAGAAAATAATAAATGAGACTAAAATAATGTAAGATGTTTAGTTAAACATAAGTAAATACCGCTGACGCAGGCGCCAGAACCTAATACTTATTTCGCTTTCGCCTTGGAAAGTAACGAGTAGCGTTGCTGGTAGTATGAAGGGCTCTGGCGCTTGCGTCGACGGTTTGCTGCAATATGCTTAGTACCTTAAAGGTACGGTTCCGAGGACCGCGGCAAGCAGCCAACCGCCGACGCAAGCGCCAGAGCCATTCAAATTATCAGCATCGCTACTCGTTACTTCCCAAGGCGAAAGTAACATAGGTATAAAGTTCTGGCGCCTGCGTCGGCGGTTTGTTCGGAGCCATACCTTTAAGGTATAATTCCGAGCACCGCGGCAGGCAGCAAACCGCGGACGGAAGCGCCAGAGCCATTTATATTTCCAGCAACGCCACTCGTTACTTCCAAAGGCGAAAGCGAAATATGAATGGCTTTGCGGCTTGCGTCGGCGGTTTGCTGCCTGCAGCGGTCCTCGGAATTATACCTTTATACTAATACCACAAAGAAGTCGTCGCGTCACCCCGGCCGCCGACTCGGGGAAAGCGAAAACCGCTCAGTCTGTTTTAAGCCTTATTTTATAGGGTTAGATATGGCCTAATTAATAAAGTTATTTAATGAGAGCTGTGATTGTACCGCGGCTTGGGTGGAGCTTAACAAACATATTAAATAAACATTCAGACTACACTGTGAATGCAATAGGTGATATTTTAGCTACTTTTTCATTTCAAAGGTTTCGCACTGAAATTTTATACCGAAGAAGGAATATGGGACCTAGTAGGAAACAATACTCCTATTTTCTTTATGAGAGATCCAGTTTTGTTCCCGATGTTTATCCATAGTCAAAAGAGAAATCCGGTTACCAATCTTAGAGACTGGGATGCCTTTTGGGATTACTTATCCTTGATGCCCATGTGTGTTCATCAGGTAAAATTATTTGGATGTATTTAATTTTTATGACTTTATACATATTAACCGTAGGAAAAAAAGAAGATTTTTTTTATGAAAAACGATTAATTGCTTCCAGGGCCGTGCCTAGCGGGCGGTGCAAGTGGTGCAAGGCACCAGGGCGCAATGCTGCGGGGGCGAAAAATTTTGAAAAAGAGGGTGGAAATATTTGAAATAAAGGGCGGCTATTTAGGAAAGAACATTTGTTATTAAAAAGGGACCTCCTTTTACCAAAAGACATTCTCTTATAGGGGCGGCCAAAATTTTATTGCACCAGGGCGCAAGTCACCTTAGAAACAGCTCTGATCGCTTCCAATTTAATGGTAAAAGTTAAAGTTGAAAATATCGATTATTAAGGATCCAGAAACATTGAACATTTTTGTTCGATGTACCTTTTCTATTGATGATCAAGCTCCGATGAAAATATTACAAATGTTATAAAATCAAAAGCTGGCTTTAAAACCTTTCGAAAAATAATTATATAATTTTTTTCCACGATTTTAGGACCAACAGTGAGACGTCAAAACTAGACTGGTTATCAATATATTTTTATATATACAGGGCTATTTTTAAGTTGGTACTTTCCTTTTAACACTGTATAACACAAAAGATAATAAGAACATTTTTTAAACAAAATTATGTCCAAAAACGCTTTTCTATCGATATACAGGGTGTTCAAGTTTTAAGAAAAAAATGCCTTTATATCATCTCTTCCCTACCATTTCAGATATTATTTCCATAAAATTTGATACACGTTTTTTACCCGTTAAATTACATTTTTTTGCTGTAAAAGTGTTTAAAAAACTTTTACTAGTGGCGTGCGAACCCGATTTGTATTAATTTCTTTTTAAGAAAAAAATAGTACGCCATTGCTTTTTCTACGAATAAATATTATTTTTAAAAGACTCATTTACTTTAAGGTAAATTTGGTCTGGTTAGTTCGGGCTTTTATTTTTTAAACGAAAACAGAAAGTATTTCAAAAAAATATTGATTTAAAGAAAAGCAATGGCGCACGACTTTTTTTTTTAAAATTCAATACAAATCTTCTTCGAACGCGACTGGTATTTTTTAAAACTTTTACAGCAAAAAATGTAGTATAATGGCTTAAAGAAATGTACCAAATTTTATAAAAATATCTGAAATGGTAGAAAAGCTGTAATAAACAAGGATTTTTTTCCTTAAGCTTTTCAGATTTTAATTAGATATAACCACAGTCAACTTACGATTGTTTTAAAGACTATTTTTCTTGGATAGACTATTACATCAACTACATTTTCGATCAAAAATCGAATATCTATGTGTCACTCTTCCTGAGATATCTATAGTAAGAACATTTTAAAAGCGCAAATTCGGTACCCTTTGAAAATAATACAAAAAAACATAAAAAGGCCGCCTGCAATCGGACTATTTTATACAAAGGCGCCGCTATCCTTTACAGCGACGCGCCGATACACTATGGGATAGAAATCCATTATTTTGGCCAAAAGCAACTTTGAAATTTTAATGGCTCATGCTGTGTATTTCAAAGTAGATACTCCAAACTACATGTACGCAAAATTATAAAAGGATATGACGACTTCTATTGGGGTAATAAGAAACTTGAAAATGTATTTTAAGTAAACATAAATATACAACATTTAATCTACTTAGTTTATTATTAGCGTTGTTTACTAAAAAAGTAAAAGAGTTTAAATAATAAGAGCTATTGTTGTGTTTCCGATGCAGTCTCGCGAAGTCTCGCTACTTTTGTCAAAGATTTTTTTACCTTTTTCTTTATCAGTTTTTGTACTTACAATTGCCTTCCTACTTTTGCTACTTCTGAGTGTAAGGACAGATACAAGATTTTTTTATAATTTACAAGGTTTTCCATTTTAAAATTTAATATGTTTTGTCCTACACTGTATATCCTAAAAGATAAAAGCATTCTGATGAAAGATATGGATTCTACAGAATCTACCCAACAAAACAGTTTTTTTTATTTATTTTATACGTTAAAAAATAAAAAAAGTTGGGAAGATGTATCTCTATTACGCTTCTAAGAATAATTTAAAATTATTTTTCAGATTTGGATGGTCATATTTCCGAAACTAATTGAGATAGACACATCAAATGTAGTATTTTTTAAAGCATTTTAAAAGATTTTGGTGGTGATATAATATTCAGGGTATTCCATTTAAAAAATCATACCTATTGTCGTACCCTGTATATCATATGAGATAATAATCATCGGATTACTGATTAGAATACTACCGAATTAACCAAACAATCTGACATTTTAGTTTATTTTGTACAATAAAAAATAATAATGTTAAGGGGGTGTAAATTTATAATAACATATAATAAGTTTTAGGTTTCCAAAAAGCATTTGTAATAATTTATAATATTTTTCCAGTAAAAAGCACCTCATTTTAAGTTAGACTGGTAAGTTTCAGAATTTTGACCAAAAAAAATAATTTCTATCCCATAGTGCGATGACCAGGTGCATCAACCGGCATATCATAAAAGAAATATAGCAAAGGCGGCCGCGAAGACAAGCATGCCGATTTATTTGCTTTAAACTTTTTTGTGATTTTTTTTTCTTATCAAAGAGCACCGAATTTACATTTTTAAACTGTTCCTTCTATAATTTTGTCAGTAGTAACAGTTGCCATCCCATATATTATTATTTATTCAAATTTATTTGCAGGTGATGTTTCTATTTTCGGACAGAGGAATACCCAACGGCCATAGACACCAACACGGATTTGGTTCGCATACATTTTCATTGATTAACAAGGACAGAAAACTTACGTGGTGTAAGTTTATTTACAAAACTGACCAAGGTAAATACACAGTTTATTAAAAATATACAGTGTGCCTACTTAAGTTCACACTATATTTATGTAAAACTTTTAATATTAGTTGTATGAAAAAAAGTTATTGTTTATAAGGAGCTCTGCATGGTGTAGAACCTAAAATGCAACTATAGAAAAAAATCAGTGATATAGAAAGTACCTCTAAAAGAAATTTTGCTTAAAGCAAAGTACCGCTATTTTTAACAATAGCGGTAATTAAAAACATTAGCTTAGGATGACAAATAACTTTTAAATGAGCAAATTTGAAAACTTTTTTTTTCGTTACAGGCAACAATTTAGGCTTTGTACATTAGTGCATACTTATTTTGAAATTTAATTTGTAAAGAAAGCTTATGAACTGTCAAAACAGAGAAAACTCACAGAAACGCTCGTTATCGCAGAGAAAAATTAAAAAGGTTTTTTTTAATAAACAGGATTGCATATTTAAAAGTTTTCTTTAATTCTAAACATTTTTCTTGATACAAATTCTCGATGTTGTAAAAAATAACGGTACTTTCTTCTTGAGACAAATTCAAGATATTTTTAACGATACCTCGTAGGTATATCACTAAAAATAAAATGAAATATCCGATAATTACATTTTAGGTTTAAGACCATGCAGAACTTTTATAAAGATTTTTTGCCATAAAATTAAAAATTAATAATAAAAAGTTCGCTAATATGGTGTATACTCAAGTAGACAAACTATTTTTTTATCCTTGGACAAACCACGATGGCTAAAGCCTAAATACTAAGTACCGTAGGTGTCTTAAGCTTGAGGTAAGAGGGTTTGTTGGCACAGGACTTAAATACTTAAAGATTTGGGGGGGAAGAAAAGACCTCCGTGAGCAGCAGGTTCCACATTCTGGAAACTCGAGGGATAAAGAGAGCGAACAAAGGGGAAGTTTGGGGCCTGTCCAGTTGGACCGTATCGGATACGCTCGGCACCAGAGTTTCTCTGTTGGGAACCGTGAGTGGAGGAACTATACTGGACAATTCTTCAGAGCAAAAGGCATGGAATCACCTATAAAAAGCGATAAAACCCCACAGCCCGACGATAGGCAAGAGAGGAAGCCTTTCTGTAAGTGAAGGATCATTAATGAGACGAATAGCTCTTCTTTGAATAGAATCAAGAATGCTTAGGTTGTGGGGGACGCCATGCCTCAGATATGAGAATAATATTCCAAGGGAGGATTTGGGACACATATAAAGTATACAGTAAGTCAAAAAAATCTCCATACACTAGTCTTTTTAAAGAATATTTTTATGTGTGCTTCTTAATTTATGTTTATATTCAAAAATATTATAAGTAAATATCGGACGTCCTTTTAAGAGTTATAAAAACAAAAGTGAAGTCTTTAATAAAACTTTATTTGAACAATGAAGAATTAAATATAAATTTTAACAAAAAATACCGTCAAAAGTCTCCATACAGTAGTATTTTTTATTATAAAATTGTTTAATACTTTAGGTCTAATACTTTGTACAGTTACCATTTACTTTAATAATTGCATAACTCCTTTTGGGAGACTTAATACAAGCTTTCTTATAACTTGTGGCGGAATTCTAACTCTTGTATTATTTTGTTTTTTGAGATCTTCCTTATTCTAACCTTGGTGTTTTTTCACGCGACGCTTTAATTCCTTTCACAGGTGTTCTATTGGGTTAACGTCTGGTGATTGGGGTGGTGTGTGAAGTTGCTGGCGGACATTGTGGCTCATTCCATTCAGGTACAAGCCTTACAGTGTGCTTGGGATCGTTATCTTGTTGGAATAAATAACGACCCTCAGGACTAAGCTTTTAACACTTGGGTTTAGATTATTCCTTATAATATTTAAGTAGGCACATTTGTCCATAATACCAACAATAAAGTCCAAATTGCCTGTCCCATTGGCTAACATAAACCCCCATAGTAAGACATTACTCCTCTGAGCTTCACTGTTAGACAAACATTTTCAATTTTTAAGGCTGTATTTTTTTCCTCCAGACTTTATCCCGCCATCTGATCCAAAAAGGTTATATTTAGTGATTAGACAAAAATTAACTATTTTGGATCAGATGGCGGGATAAAATCTGGAGAAAAAAATACAGCCTTAAAAATTGAAACTGTTTGTCTAAAAGTGAAGTACATGTAATACTATGGGGGTGTATGTCAGCCAATGGGACAGGCAATTTGGTCTTTATTGATGGTATTATGGTCCAACATGTCTACTTAAATATTATAAGGAATAATCTAAACCCAAGTGTTAAAAGCTTGGTCTTGAGGGTCGTTATTTATTCCAACAAGATAACGATCCCAAGCACACTGCAAGGCTTGTACGTGAATGGATGAGCCACAATGTCCGCCAGCAACTTCACACACCACCCCAATCACCGGACGTTAACCCAATAGAACACCTCTGGAAGGAATTTAAGCGTCGCGTGAGAAAACATCAAGTTAGAAATAAGGAAGATCTCAAAAACCAAATAAGACAAGAGTGGGAGAAAATTCCGCCAGAAGTTACCAAAAAGCTTGTATTGATTAGACTCCCAAAAAGGATTAATGCAATCATTAAAGTAAATGGTAACTGTACAAAGTATTAGACCTAAAGTATTAAACAATTTTATAATAAAAATACTACTGTATGGAGAGTTTTTGACGTTATTTTTTGTTAATAATACTATTTAATTCTTTATTGTTTAAATAAAGTGTTATAAAAGACTTCAGTTTTGTTGTTATAACTCCTAAAGGGACTGCCATTAATTTACTTATAATATTTTTGATAATAAACATAAATTAAGAAGCACACATAAACACATTTTTAAAAAGACTAGTGTATGGAGACTTTTTCGACTGACTGTATAAATTGGAAAGAGAAAAATACTTTTGGCTCGAAAGAGAAATCCAAGCTTTTTGAAGCTGCCGTGGCTAAAGATACAATGTGTTTATGCCATTTAAGGTTTATTATATTTATTACATATTATTAGACATTTTTACACAAGTTGTTTTCCAACGCAAGGGCACCAAACTTTAAAGGATGATTTCTTATGTTATTTTATGAAATAAAATTTCGGAGTTGCTTTGTTTCCAAGATAGAGAGCATTAAAGTTTAACAAAAGAAAACTTTTTAAATACCTTAATAAACCAATTTGGCTGAAATTTGGTACAGTTAATCAAAGTATTAATATTACTTTTAAAAATTCTAAAACGAAAATGTACATTAAAATAATTTATATTATTTTTCCTGCCCCAGATATTTCTGGGTGTCCTACATGGTCAAATACCTTGTATTTCCGTTATGAACGTCATTTAGACGTAGCGGCTAAAGATACATAATAAGGTAAATTGGTAATATAAAATCATTATTCTATAAAAATTTATTATCCATAAAGCTTCTTACGCTGCTTTTATGAAATGAATTAATACTAAATAGAAAAAATTGCTTTTTAATGTTTCAATAATTATTAGAGCATTACTCTACAATTGTTTCGCCTTTCTAGGGCTTCATCAAGAGTACTTCGTATACCATTAAAAATATTGACAACCACATTTAATTCGATATTTACAGAAAACCAACGACGACAGACACGGTAATAAATTACGCATCGAACCAATCATGGAAAATAAAATTATCTTCTTTTCATAGTTTTTCACAGACTTGTCACTTTCCCATTAAGTCAGTCAAATTTTAACAAAGAACTCTGCATTATTAAACAAAGAGCAAGAAACAACGGATATAAAGAATCACTTATTGATAAATTGTTAAAAAGAAAAAAACAAAAGTTAATTGCTAAAGAGTTTTATAGTATTATAGAACCTAAAAACAATAATTTTAAGTTTATCAATTATATACCAAACATCAGCAATAATGTATCCAATAGGCTAGATAAGTTAGGCTGTAAAACTGTGTCTGTAAATAAGAGTAACCTAGGTAGATTATTAGTTAACAATAAAGACAAATCAGAAAAATTAGATATGTCAGGGGTTTATAAAGTTAATTGCGCAGACTGTAATGCGGAATATATTGGTCAAAGTGGAAGGAGCATAAAAAACAGAATAAAAGAACACAAAACATCAATTTTAAATGGTTTAAAAAACACAGGCATTTCAACACATTGTATAGAACAAAACCACTTTATAGATCTTAATAATGGTAAACTACTCCATAGAGAAAACAAAGGTAAAAAATTCAATTTATATGAACAACTAGAAATTAAAAAATCACTTATAGACAATACAACTCTTTCTACCAATGATCAAATAAATTTCGCAGATATGCCAATTATAAATAAATTTATTACCACATCTGGGCCGCATAATAAAACCCCTAATAATATTTTATAGACCTTTTGGGAAAAACGTGTTAAATGGTTCTGTTTGTAAATATTTCTCTTTTTAAATTTAGTATACGAAGTACTCTTGATGAAGCCCTAGAAAGGCGAAACAATTGTAGAGTAATGCTCTAATAATTATTGAAACATTAAAAAGCATTTTTTTCTATTTAGTATTAATATTTAAAAATGTTTCACAAGAAACCAACTGCGGATACAATTCAGTGTATTAAAAATAAATAAAGTAAACAGTATTTTAAAGAAACTGTTTATAGAGGGTGACCGCCGAAATATCCGAGATACTTTGGATATGAATTCTATGACCAATTTTAAGCAAAAATTATTCTATTCACTTTTTCCGAAATCCTAACGGTTCTTGAATTATTTGGGTTTGAAGTTGCCATGGCATAAATTCTTGAATAATGAAATAACATTATTGCCACTAGTTTCCATAGGTAATTAAATTATGAGCACCTTCAGTCGTAATAATGATTGTTCGTAAACTGTCATCACTGACAGATGTAGGTAATTTTTTTGCATAACTTGTGTTAAAATCATGCTGTCTCCCCCGTGGCGCAGTGGACAGAGCTATGATCTTCGAATCCAGAGGTCGCCGGTTCGATTCCTAGCGGGGAGACATATTTAGGTAGTAGTTATTTAAGACTAACGACCGTGGTGGCACTACCGCATTGTCTAAAAAGTGCTGTGAAATGCATAACTGCATGTTTCAGTGCTTGGACAACGTTGACGGAACAGGGGGAACGATGGGTTAAACATCTAATAACCCGTCACCCACGGTACTCTGGTATTTAGGTATATGCCTTCGTGGGATGTCAAAAAATGCTTGTATTTGTTTCTCATGAGAAATACGCGGACATGTTTTTCATGTATGGATATTGCAACGGTAGTACCACCGCAATCTCCAGATCTCAACCCGCCAGTTTTTTTCATGTGGGGACATGTGAAGACAGTTACCTATTCAATGGGTAAGCCTTAGCGTTTTATGAAATGAAAAATAATATGGGGAACTATAACTGCGAACGAGAGCTGCGACTAAGGATTGAAATGCATTGCAAAGGGTGAAGGTCATATTGGGCATCTTTATTAACTGCAATGTCATTACGGTTTTAATAAAATAAATTACATTTTCTCCAAAGCTTCAAACTTCAAACCCAGATAATTCAAGAACCATTAGGAATATGGAAAAAGTTAATAAAATCATTTTTGCTTAAAATAAGTCATAGAGTTCATATCTGGAATATATCGGATACCTCGGGGCCACCTTGTATAGGTCAAATGATGAAAGATTATTCTCTGGGACATTCTATATGGCTAATTTATTCTAAAAGTAACCTGTCTTGACAAAAAATAAATACCATAGGTTATACTTGTGCATATAGTTAAAGTATAAAAAACGCATTAATTCGATATTTCTTTACCAAAGATTTAACAAAATACTGTTGTAGGAATTGAAAATATTGATCCAGCAGAAGCCGAAAGAATAGCCGGTGAGGACCCCGATTATGCCCTAAGAGATCTTTACAACGCTATTGCCGAAGCTGATGGGATTAACAAAAAGTTCCCATCGTGGACCTTTTATATTCAACTCATGACCCCTGAACAGGTCAAAGCCCAGAAATTTAATCCATTTGACATCACCAAGGTATTAAAATATATTTGCTAATTTGAAGACATATTTTTAACGCTATTTCCTATACAGTGAGGACCTAAAGTCCACCCCTCTAAATTCTAAACCATTCGATATATTGTAAGAAAACTTGAAACGATTGTATACAGGGTGCTTTAAAAATCGATCACGAAACATAAGGGGGTGATTCTACTTGACAAAATATGGGTAGAGCTTCATATAAATGTTTTTCAAAATGTCATTTGTTTTCGAGTTACAAGCCGTCAAAGTTCAATTTTTATTTTGTTTTTTTGCCATTTTGCATTTATTTTTAAACCAATCCAGTTAATATTTGGCACACAAATCGAGCTTTGCTGATTCTAAAATTTTAAGACAAAAGTAATTTTTTAAATACCGCGAGAGGGCACTTTACCTAAAACGTAAAATTTATTTACATCATAACTTTTTATTTTGACAGATATCGCAAAGCTGAGGACGCTATTTTATAGACAATTAAAAACTTAAAAAAAAGGTACTCTTTATTAAAGTCGATAAAATTCACGGTTTAGGCAACAATAGACATCAACGTTTTTATTAATTTCAATGAAATTACCTACATACATACAGGGTGTCCAGTAACTCAACCGACAAACCCAACCAAACGATTCTACAACAAAAAATAAGAAAAATACTTCATATAAACATGAGTCCTAAACGTCTTAGTTTTTGAGCTACGGAGTGTTAAAAATTTAAAAAAAATAATTGTATATTGTGTAAAATATTGCGACATCTGTCGAAATAAAAAATTATGATGTAAATAAATTTTACGTTTTAGGTTAAGTGCCCTCTCGCGGTATTTAAAAAGTACTTTTGTCCTAAAATTTTACAATCTGCAAAGCTCGATTAGTGTGCCAAATATCAACTGGATTGGTTAAAAAATAAATGTAATATGGCGAAAAAACCAAAATAAAAATTTAACTTTGACGGCTTGTAACTCGAAAACGAATGACATTTTGAAAAAAATTATATGAAGGTTTACCCTTATTTTGTCAAGTAGAATCACCCCTTAAGTTTCGTGATCGATTTTGAATCACCCTGTATAAACATGGTCAAAATTTTTGACATATTAATGACAACTTTAAATGACAATGTGCCAGCTGGGCGCCATATTGGAAAAAAATTAATAGTCGAGGTATGGATGGTGGAGGGAGGATAACCATCTGAATGTTTTAAAAAGTGTCCGTCGAAAGGTGCAACTTAAGGTGGCGCCACAGTAGCCAGAGGAGATTTTTTAACCAATGAGCATGAATTAATAGAGTGAGATACAAAATGAAAAAGGACAGATAGATGCAAAATAAAAAAGGAAAGAAACACCAAAATCCCTCCACTAGCTACTGTGACTCCATCCCAATTTGCTACATTCCGAATGCCACTTTTTCAACTTGTCCGCCATAAAAGATGGTTATCCTCCCCTCCACCATCCATAAGTCGAGGCAATGAACCAAAAAAGTTTGGAATTTTTTAGGACAGGGCGGATCGGAATGCGGTTTCTTGCATTCGCTTCCGAAAATTATTTGTGAAATTTGTACCTAATTTGTACCTTATACAAACCGGGAGTTGCAGTGCTGCACACAAAAATGTCTTCAAAAAATGCTTTTTTGAGACGTCCTTTGAAAAATTTAATAACTTTGTACATAAGACTCAGAACTGGCCCAAGTCGGGTACTTGGGGGTTCTTAAGGTTGCTGATCATAATTATTGTGTTTAAATTGAACCCCCAAACACCTAGAGCTTAGGAACGCCGATGAACGTCATCTTCGTGGTAATATACAATATTGTTTCACAAGATAAAAAAGAAACGTTGTATAGCGAGAAATTAGTTGCTTAAAAAATTTGACCCACCTGCATAAAAAGTCAAGAGCCGCGCCTGCAAAATAGAGATAAACCAAATATATTTTTTTAATTAGAGCTAATTTACTTGCCTATTTATCTCAGGAATCAGAAAGTAAAAAAGCGTTGAACCCAAATTTTTAGGGAGTACTGTAAACTGTAAATAAAATTAAACATAACCGCCTATTTGCAAAATGTTTTCTTGAGCAGTTTGTGAGATATTAAATAACAAAATTTTTCTACAAGATAAACCATATTTTATTAGAATTTGACAACTGTCATTCTGTCACCATTGTATAAGATGCTGATATCAAAAAAAGGTCGGTTTTCAAGTAAATTCTTCACATTATGCATAAGAAAGTGTTTTATAATTATAGGGATTCCGGATTTCGTTGCAGATGCGGATTATCTTGGTCATTAGAGACATTTTGCACCTCTTATTTTGCAATTCCGTTGTGGTTAACGTTATTCTGAGTCTGTGCAGTAACGCAAACATGATCCGTTATCGTTATTAACCATACCGGACTTCTTTAATTAGCGATGAATACCGAAGAGCTTATCATTATCGTTATCGTTATTGTTAAACTGCATTTTTAATATCAATTAGGTATAACCTAACCTTACTTTTTGTGTTTTGCTTATAGTGTATTGTTTACATCTACTTTAAAAAACAAAATCAAGATAACTATTTGCATCTATTTAAATATCAATATATAACTTATGGGGAATAGAAGTAAGTACTGATTTTTCGTAAACTTTAAAATCGGTCAACCACAGGTAAAAATAAGGTTATGTGTTGAAAGCGCAGACGTAAGATAAATTTCTTAAAAGAGGCTGCAAAATCTCTGTCTAAAACTGCTACCGTAATCGTTATGTTTAATAACGATAACCATAAGGAGGCCAAAAACGTCTGTTATTTTAAGAGGTGCAAAATGTCTCTATTATTAGAGATAGAAACTTGCGGTTTTCGCGAACTCTTAGTACTTTTCGAAAAAACGAAAGATGACACTAAAATATTTTTAATGGCTCTCTTCGTTTTTGACTGACATTTTTCGGTCCCCTCGTATTTTTATAAAAAAAATCATAAATATTGTTCCAAAACACCTCGTATAAAAACACGTGTCTTCGTTTTTATACCTTTATTAACAATGGAACGTAACTATGGTTACAACAACGACAAAATCTACTCTTGTCAATGTCTCGAAGTTTACAACACAAAAGTCGAATTTATACTTACTGATTCGAGGTTTCCCGTCGCCCTTTTATAGTATGGTGGAAGAGTAAAGAATGATCTAGAATATTCGAGAAATATCGTGAAAATTCCATAGTACATGATGGCATAAAAGTTATTAATAGATAATTCGGGCGTTTTCGGAAACCTTCGAAAGTGATGAAAGAACTTGGAAAAATTAAGGTAAATTATTTAAATAAATTAACAAACTCAATTAAATGATCCTAACTCTCTAAAATTCTATAACCTAAACACATTTTTTGAAAGTCTGTAACATTGCCCCCTTCCAAGTTTTGATCGTCTCGATCAAGTATCTTCACTGTCTTGATAACGGCTTAGCCTTTCTAGATGTACTACTTTCATCTTTGCCTGTGGACTCTTCTGTATACGGTACACCAGATCATTAAGCCGTGTCACCACTTTATATGGTCCCTCCCATGACTTCTGTAGTTTCGGTGAACGCCCCTTGGTTCTTCTTGGATTGTATAACCAAACTTTTTCACCGACGACAAACCCCCGATGGTTAGCTTTCAAGTCATAGCGGGATTTCATACGGTCACTTCCTTTTGTAACTTGGTACGCACCTCTTCATGTATCCTTTGTAGCTGTTTACTTAGTTGACTTACATAGTCTTCTGCTGGTTCTTCATTGGTGGAAGGTCGTCCTGTAAGCAAGTCAACTGGAAGGCATATTTCCGCTCCGAAAATAATTTTAGCAGGTGT
>JACEGR010005562.1:0-71503 GCA_014170235.1 Listronotus bonariensis
AGAGAAGATGTGCAAAAACAGATTTTTTCCTATTAAAAAAACATTAGTTGGATTACAATACAACAAAACAAAAGAAATTAGGTAGGTTTTTGCTGTTCGAACTTTAAAATATAACTAATTCTTGTCATTAAAGTATAAACAATTTAATGTTTTCGTTTAAGGGTCAAAAAACAAAAATGATGATGGCGGTTAAAAAATATATATATATATATATATATATATATATATATATATATATATATATATATATATATATATATATATAAATATATATATATATATATATATATATATATATATATATATATATATATATATATATATATATATATATATATAACACAAACAGTGGCAATGTTAATGTACAGTTTGTTTGAAAACTTGTTTTCAAATAAACTAAAAGAAAAATAAAAACCGTTTTGCAAAATCTCGCTTTTTTCGGATATTTCCGGAACGGCTACAAATTTTTAAATTTTTAAAACATGATAAATTTGCCTTAATTTAACTAAACCTGTATCAGTACCGTTTCTGAGATCCAAGTGGTGCCCCTCGAATTTGTAGCACCCTGTATAAGTTTTATATGGTGCCCTACAAAACAGTTTTATTTTCTGTTTGTAGCCTTCGTTTCTGGTATATTCAAGGTGCAATAATTTAAAAACATAGAATAAATATAATCATTATTTCTAAAAATAAATCTTGGAGTCAATAAATCATTAAATCTAAACATTTGGAAATGCATTGGCAATAAAATTAGAAGATCTATTTTATTTTAAACCGCAGGCAACACCCGTAGCCCGTAGAAAATTTCCATTATTTTCTGAATCTGTAGTTTAGTATCAATCAGTTTACCAGAAAATGCTTAATTAAAAGTCACTAGACACCAAATGTGAAATAAATGGTACCCATTAAATAAAAAAAAGGTAAAAACTAGTTATCTAGTTTTTTTGACATGGTAAAAGAGTTGTATGACTTGTTAATGATATAATGGCACAAGTTAACAAGCAAAAAACAAAGTAATTATCAGGTATTAGAAACATATACCACCTTTTACTTTAACTAATTATTGACTTATCCGATATTTAAGGAATTTTTTTAATACTTAAAGGATATAATACAAAATTATCAGGAAAATAAATAGGTGTCGAGAGGGTATTTGCAAAAATTTAGCACATTTTTTTATGCATCATTTTAAAGGATATTTAATCGAAATTTTGTGTTATATAAAAGATTATTGTTTTTATGTTATTTTTTTAATTAATGTTGTAAAGTTTTTTTTACGATCATTTAAATATTGTTTGGAAAAAACACTTAGGGGCTCTTAAATGATTGCTTTTTTATAATAATTTAGATAAAAATGTTTATACAGGATGTCTCTAAAAGGTCTGTGCAAAATGCTACCACACATTTTTTGGACGAAAATACAAGGATCTAACGCAATTTACCTAAGTCAAAAAGTTGATCGTTTGTAGGATACGAGGTGTCAAAGTTTTTATTTTATTTTAGTTATTTATGAGTAAAATATTTTTGGTTTAAATCATTTTTCCTCAAAATTCAGTATTAAAGGGTTTTTTAGAGTGGCAAATCAAAATATGCAAATGATTTTGTCGTAAAATATAGAGGGAGCCACCTGTAGTCCTTTGGGTTCAAAGGGTCATTACTTTTTTGCCCCGGTGTATTATACTTTTAGTACAGCTTTTTTATTCTTTCATATTTTTATACAAAAAGGATATAATTGATAAGTATCTCTATGAACAATCGTTTTAAAGATATTTTAGATTAAACATTTTATTCCATACCAAAGTTAGCCATTGTATTCATTTACGCTTTTTTCTACGCCTCCTGGTAGTGTCCAAAACGTCTGAACAAAATGTTACCACAAATTCTTTGGTCCAAAATTTAGCGATCTAAGGAAATATAACTTAGTCAAAAGGTTGCTGGTTTGCAAGATACAGGGTGTCTAATTTTCCTTTTAATTTTTTTCCTTGGACACTTCGAGCCAAAAGTATGTTTCTCCTTCCAATTTATACACTTTGTATGTGTCCCAAATTCGACCCTCTCTGGAATATTGTTCTCATGTCTGGGGAATGGCATCCCCTACAACCCTCAGCATTCTTGATGCCATTCAAAGAAGAGCTGTTCGTCTTATTAATGATCCTTTGCTTACTCAAAGACTTTCTTCTCTTGCCTATCGTCGAGCTGTGGGAGATCTATCGCTTTTCTATAGATACTTTTACGGCTTCTGCTCCGGCGAATTATCCAGTATAGTCCCTCCTCTTGCAGCTCCTAACAGAGAAACTCGTGGTGCCGCACGTATGCATCCCTATACGGTCCAATTGGACAGGTTCCGAACTTCCCATTTTGTTTTTAACCACGAATTCTTTTCTATTTAGGCGGCAAAAGAAATCAAAACACATGCCTCTCGATCATGTAAGTTCTGACTATAACTGTAAAAAAATGTTGATTGACAAAAATATTTATTTTTAATTCAATTTTTGCCTTAAATTAATAAATAAAATGTTTTGTACATATTTACTATGTAAATATTGAAAACACAATATTTTGAATATTGGAAATTTTGTTGATTTAATATTTTAGCTGATATGCCCTAAAGAAGGGAATAATCATTTTCTATGTTTACCATACCAAATTAATTTTATAATACAGTGTTTATCAATTATCTCTGAGTAAGTTTAACCTTTAATTTTCTAATTTTTTATATGCCCTAAATAAAAATAATTAAAGGATTTTTTGCAAAACAATATTTCTAAATGCGCATAATACAGCTATATTAACGATCATATTACAAAAACTAAATAGAGTTTGCCATATAGGTTTAATAAATTTTTGTTTTTAATTTCGCGACCTTATTGAAAACTTGACATTGGCAGTTTTTGAAGATAAACCTTTTAATTATTTAATAAAAAATAATAATTTTTTTAAGGCACTCCTTTAATTTCTATTATAATATTGCAAAAACAAAATAGCTCTTTCTAATGTATAAAAAGTTTATGTTTTTTCAATATTTATTAAATTTTTTATCCTGAAGAGAAGCCAAAAAGAAGGGTTTCCATTTTTAATTCTCGATATTTAGCAACAGCGCATGACCAAGGCAAGAATGATACAGCCGTTAAATTTTAACAGTCAGTGACATTTTACTATGGCGCCCTACACGATTAAACAACGCGTAGAAATTGTCAAAATCAGTGTTTGGTTCGCCAAACGTTCCATGCACTGCGTTTAATTTATGGTATTCCCAGCTAGGTCCTGCGATTTAATTCCGTTGGATTTCTTCTTGTGGGGCCGCATCAAATCTTGAGTATATGCGGATAAACCATAAACGATTGCCGCCCTAAAGGCCAACATAACTGGCACCATTGGTGAGATTTGGCAATATGAGCAAATTTGTATTTAAATGTCATCCAAATCTCTAGGATTTAAATGACTCAGCGAAACCGCGGCGGTCATTTGACTAATAAAATTTTTAAAACCTATGTCATCAAGTATGCTTTAAAATAAAAATACAGCCACTGCAGTATAATTTTTATATATATTTTTTTTCATTTAAAAATAGAGCGCTGAAAATTGAGAGAAAAGCATATCGGCAAAAAATGGACGGTTTTGGGCCATGCATAACTTTTTATAAAGATTACCTTTTTTTGGAAAATTAATAATAAGTTAATTTTCCCTATGATTACCACCGAGGACGCCACCTTACGTAGACACACTAGCTTAGTGACTTATTGTTCAAAAATGGCCTGATACATCGGTTTTTGGTAGAAGCAAATGCTTTATACAGTGAATAAAGTATGTCAATATTAGTAGATTTTTGAACAGACCCACCTCAAAAGTCCTGCTGGCACCCCCACCACCCCTCAAAGTTGGTTAAGGGATTGATATAGTTCTTTTCTAAACGGTGAAATGATAAAAAACTGATTTTAGTGTCGTTAGATAGAGCACAAAATTCTGCAAAATAGTAATAATTAAAATTATATTTTCTTTATTACGTAAGAATCTCCAATATAGAAAGAAAGTTGGAGGGGAGCATATATCTTCAAAGCCGTCTACCAAACAAAAAAAATATAAGACACAAAAAATTAAGGCCAAAGTTTTCCCCTATCAAATGGTTTATAACACTATACAATCTTCTTTTAGAATTAAAGCTACCAGTGGCGTACAAAAGTAGCACTACACCAGTATAGTAGGTAGTTAAAAAATAGAAATTTTTAATGTTATATTTTTATTTTATTTTTTCAGAATATTTCTCACTTTAGCTACATTAATTGGTAATATTACCTTATAGTAACACTGAAAACTGTATTTTTGTTGATTTTAGTAAAATTCTGCAACAGAGAAAAATGTTGGAGGGAGCATCTACACGGCTTTTTACGATATATCTTCCAAACCATCCACCAAATAAAAAAATATAGAATACAAAAAATAAAGGCCAAAAGTTTTCCTATCGAATGGAGTATAACAATATACTATTATTTTTTAAAAAGAGCTACCAGTGGCGTACAAAAGTACAGCACTACACCAGTTTTATACCTAAAAATGTAGAATTTTTAATGTTATACTTTAAATTTTTTTTTTAATATTTTTTACTTTAGTTTTATTAATTTATAATTACTTCTAATTCTGCATACTAGTAATAATAAATAATCATATTCACGGAAAAAAATTACCAGTACAAAAATCAAAATCAAGACGTGTGGATTGAGGTTTGGTACTGGCAAAAATGTAAGACATATTTCGTGTATCAAAATTGCTAAAAAATCAATAAAAAAGTCTAGCCCTTTCTTTTTTCATTCACTAACCGGTTGCGATACCACGTCCTCCTTTTATGGAAAAGGAAAAAAGTGTTGGGAAGCTTGGGGATCTTTTCCGGAAGTTACAGCTACTTTCATTGATTTATTGCAGCATTCAAAAAAACCTTCATCTCGGCAATTAAGTGTGATCTCAAAATTCGTTGTAAACATTTACGATAAACATTCTGATAGTAGCAACATTGATATTTGTCAAATGCAACTTTTTGCCCAAAAAAACCGAACGGTTGAGAATTTACCCCCAACAATAAATGCTTCCACATTAATCAATGCATTTATCAAGCAGGATTTGTTTGGGGTAATCTCTGCCAACCAGTGGTTGAACTTTCATGTCCATCTGAATGGGCATGGATTTTAGAAGAATACTAAATGGACACCACTGTGGAACTCTTTAAAAAATGAAAAAATATCATCTGATACACTATTAAAATGTAAATGTGGCACAAACTGTAAATGTTTTTTAAAATTTTTAAAATGTACCAGGTTATGCTTTGTGTGCGGAATGTTGTAATTAGGTATTTTAGGTTGTGTAATAATGTGTTTGTTTTTTATTGATGTTATATACAGTGTGTCCCAGGATAGATGTTACAATTAATAGAATAACATTAAATATTTCGATTTCTAGGTACTTTACTGGTGTAGTACTAATTTGGTACGCCACTGGTAGCTTTATTTTAAAAGATAATAGTCTAAATGATAACTTTGTGGTTTGTCGTTTATGTTGTTTATTTTTTTTGTTAATGGTTTGAAAGATATATGGTAAAAGTGCCGTATGGATACTCCCTTCGACTTTTTTTTGTTGTAGAGTCTTACCAAAAAAACAAAATATTATTTTTAATATTACTATTATGCGCAATAAGGTAATATTACCAATTAATATAACTAAAGTGAGAAATATTCTAAAAAAATAAAATAAAAGTATGACATTAAAAATTTCTATTTTTAACTACCCACTATACTGGTGTAGTGCTACTTTTGTACGCCACTGGTAGCTTTAATTTAAAAGAAAATAGTATAATGTTATACACCATTCGATAGGGAAAACTTTGGCCTTAATTTTTTGTGTCTTATATTTTTTTGTTTGGTAGACGGTTTGGAAGATATATCGTAAAAAATGCCTTGTGGATGCTCCCTCCAACTTTTCTATATTGGAGATTCTTACGTAATAAACAAAAATACAATTTTAATTATTACTATTTTGCAGAATTTTGTGCTCTATCTAACGACACTAAAATCAGTTTTTTATCATTTACCGTTTAGAAGATATTAGAAAAAAACTATATCAATCCCTTAACCAACTTTGAGGGGGTGGGGGTGCCAGCAGGACTTTTGAGGTGGGTCTGTTCAAAAATCTACTAATGTTGACATACTTTATTCACTGTATAAAGCATTTGCTTCTACTCAAAAACCGAAGTATCGGACCCTTAAGTCACTAAGCTACACTGTATACCTACTTATTTAAAGGCGCATATTTATTTAGAACAACTTATTTATCCAAAATAATAAAAATTTGTTTCCTTAACAAGTGTATTAAAATACTTTATACATCTTAATTGTATAATAAAATTAAGTGGGTTTTTCATGTTATATATTATAAACAAACAAAGTAAAATACCGTTTTTTTTTATTACTCAAGGATGTTGCGGAAGTTATGATGTTGTTTACTTTTTTTATAAATAATTTGGATTTCCTAAGCAATTTAAACATTGTTTATAATCCCAGCCAAAAGTCAGTATCCTTCACATTGACATTCCAAATGGTATAACATAAAATCTACCGTATAGGGGAAAGCTGAATAATATTATATTATGAAATAAGCACGAAATGTTACTCATTTCCCACGAGTATAACTTTTGCAGCACGAGCCGTAGGCTAGTTTTGAAAGTCATACAAGTGGGAAAATTAGTTTTCCGTGCGAGTTGCATACTATATGTTTTCTACGACTATTGAGATATCACTGGAAAATATTGTAAAACAACTGTTTTAAGGATTTATATTAATACAAACAATTAATTTAATGTTTTCTATTTGTGACAGATTATTTGTCAGTCATAGCATACGCGATGTTATAAACTACTGCGAATTTTTATTGAATGTGATTGATTTTATGATAAGTTGATTTATCGTACCTCTTTGATATTTTACTCATGATGTGACTAAAAAATATTGAACTTGGCTAAAGAGTCATATTTAGAAAACGAGGTTGTCAAAACATATACAAATTATTGTAATTATGCACAATTAAAGCACCTTGTGACGGCCGTTGATATGGGTAATGAGCGTGGGTAATAAGCCATATTACCTCTTTCGCCTTTATCATCATCAATTAGCCTGTCTCTATCCACTGTTGAACATAGGCCTCCCGTGGTTTAGTCCAAAGTTAAAGTGGAACTGGGCTGGGCCCGACTTCTAAAATCTCGCACGAAAATTTCGCTTGCGAGAAATGTCGCACGTTTATGTTGAACACTTTTGGAAGGTGGTATTCGAGTATAGTTTTCGACTTTAATCTCGCGATCGACAATTTGTCTCTTGTAGAAAATGAGGCAACATTAAAATCTTCGTCTGAAAAAAGAAAAATCTGTTTGTAACCTTTAATATTTCAAAAATACAGAAACGGAAAACAAAGTTAATTTTTTACAAGTCTTTTTTCTGTTAAATTTGGTAGATAGAAAGTCGGTTTATTGTAAATAACTTTAATAAATATGAGAAAAATAGATAAAAATTACATGAAGTTTAACATATAACATTTAGTGACATTCAAATTCTTAAAACCTGTAAACTTTATATTGTTACACTAACAACTTTAAACTAGTCTTTATATGAGGTAATAAAAACTAATGATACATAATTTTACTTTAACATTTTGTTAACCTTAACACTTTCCCTTGTTAAGTAAAATTATGGATCATTCACCTCAAAACTAAATAAGTCCCATTTGATGACAAAGCACTTGTAAACGTGGTCTGGATAAACTTTTGTCATTATATCTGCTACTTGATGCTCAGTTGGTATTTGTTCTACTGCAAGCTTTCCTTCTGAAACTTTCTCTCGTATAAAGAAATGTTTAATGGAGATGTGCTTGGTTCGGCGGTGAAACTCTGGATTTTCAGCTAGTCTCACTGCTGCAGAATTATCGACTTGTAAAATAGGCACATGTTTCAGTGGACTAACTCCCTTAAATAATCTGCATAACCAAATAATCTCTTTTGTTGCTTCATTTGCTGCCACAATTTCAGCTTCTGTCGTAGATGTTGCCACCATTGCTTGTCTTTGGCTTAGCCACGAAATTGCACCACCTGCATAACATACAACTACTCCAGAAGTTGACCGACCCGTTTTTGTGCATCCTCCAAAATCTGCATCACTAAAACATTCAAGAGTTCCTTGATTAAAATTTGGACTATAAACTATACCCAAATTAAGAGTGCCTGCTATATAACGAAACACTCGTTTTACTCTTGAAACATCTTCTGTTGTTGGATTTTCCAAGGATCTTGACAAAATCCTACACTATAGGCTAGATCTGGCCTGGTTCCAAGCATTAAATACATTAACGCACCAACTGCTTGCCTGTATGGGAAATTATGAATCTTTTCACTTTCTTTCCCTGATTTTAAAACTTCTGTACATTTTACCATTGGTGTGGAAACTGGCTTGCACTCAGAAAAGTTAAATCTTTCTAAAATCTTCCTTGCATGTGTATTCTGACTGATTTTGATACTTCCATCCTCCCTCTGATCAATTTCCAGTCCTAGATAATACACTGCCGACTTCTTTGTGATTTTAAACTCTAATTCTAACTCTTTTAAAAAATCTTCCAAGTCCCGCTGATCGGTTGCCACTGTCAATCCATCATCAACATATAAAACCAACATGAGTTTCTTGCCATTTCTTTCACGAATGTACAAACATGGATCGGCGTTACTGACTTTAAAGCCTAAATCTATTAGAAAACATCCAAAGCGCTTATACCAACATCTTGGAGCCTGCTTCAAACCATTTAGACTTCTTTTCAGCTTACAAACCCTATTTGTACCATCTTTAAATCCTTCTGGCTGACTCATGTAAATAGTTTCCTCTAGCTCTCCATATAAAAATGCGGTAGATACATCAAACTGTGCAAGATGCATCCTTTCACTTGCCGCAATGCTTAGAATTGAACGAATGGTTCCCTAACTTAGCTACTGGACTAAAAGTTTGGTTGTAGTCAATGCCCTGTCGCTGATTGAATCCTTTTACTACCAATCTGGCTTTGTATTTTTACAATTTTAGGTTTTTACCTTTTAAAACTACCTACGTATTTTACAATATTTTTTGCAATAAATCGCGATAGCTTCACTTATTGTTTTTAGTCTTAGTAACCCATTACGTTACCGTGAATAAGGTGTAAAGTAAATAGAAAAACACGATGATATCAAGCGAATCCCACATGACTGGATGTATGCAGCACGTGTTCGGCAGCAGTGGACTATTACTCCGTTTGGGAAGTCACATTAAAAATGTATACATTTTTTTACAGCTCGTAGAAAAACATAATATTAAGGACAAAGTTTAATTTATAAGAAACGAAAATGCAGGAAGTTATCTATACTAATGTTATAAAAAGAGAAAAGTTTGTCACTTTGCTTGTTTGTAGGGGCTAATCTTCGAAAATACTAAATCGATCATATTTTTTTTTACAATCAGAAAGCCACACAATTCAGAAGTGCTAGGTGGCTATATTATAATATGATTGAAGTTTAAAAAAATTGTTATTTATTTTACAAGAAAAAGAAGATATAGATTTTAGCTCGAGGCTTTGTTGTTTCACGACGCGAAGCAGAGGGAAACAATAAACCGATCTGTGATGGGCAAAAACGACGACTTATTATTTAAAAAAACATAAATATAAAGGCAGAAAATTAATCATGTAAAATTTGAAGTTTCAAACAGGTCGACTGGTATATTTAAAACATAATTAGACCTTTCATTACTGATGAAACCCTTAAGAAAATTATTTAGTATCTGACAACGTAATTGTCAATTTGACGGATTAAAATGAAAGTTGAAATCAAAAGCGATCGTTCAGTAGTTATTTGAAATATTATAAAGTTTAAAAATTATCTGACTGGACTTCTAATATAAGGGAAATGTAAGTTCTGTATAATAAATTATTCTAAAATTAAATATTTACCTTTACTTACATGTATGTATGTGGAAAACTGAGTACTTTTTTCCAGTAATTTATGAAAAGTTACATTTAAGTACCTGGTAATAGAGATACAATGTCAAATTTTTTTTCCCATCACGGAAAAAAATATAATTAACGCCCGGCTAGTAGTTAATACATATACAGAGTGTAATTTAATTGATAGCTAAAAATACAGGATATAATTTGTTTTAGTCCATTTTAGAAAGAAAAGTTTTTGATAAAAACATATGTCCCAAACCTCTTAACTTTTAAGCTACAAGTTGTTAAAGTTAAAAATAAAATCGTATTCTTATCAGCACTTTAAAACTAAACAATATATTTTAATAAATTTTGGTACGCATGTACTAAGCACCAATAGGATTTTTTAAAGTGGAATTATTTCTACCAGTGGCGTGCTTTTTCAGGAAATATATATTTTTTTATTCTCATTTATTTTGCAACAAATTTTCTCCCTCTCCTTTTTTTTCTTCCGATGCACCTTTTTGCAAAAATAATATAAAAATGTTGTACCAAACATGCATCAAAAACAGTTTTTATTTTTTTAACGCGAAAACGGTGCATCAGACAAAAGATCAACAGGTTAAATTTGTTAAAAAATAAATAGAACTTAAAAAAATGTTTTTGGAGAAAGCAATGGCATATTGATTTTTTAATCTTTAGGGAGAAATAATTAAAAATCACATTAAAAAATACGCATTGATGCTTGAATATTTTTAAAGTTATGATAAGAATACGATTTTACCTTAAACTTTAACTATTATTTCGTAAATGGGCTAAAAAATAATATTCTGTATTTTCGCTATGAATTAAATTACACCCTGTATTTGGCTACGCATACAGCTTGGCTAAATATGCAAAATATTTAACAGAAAATAGATATAGTTAACACATAAATAAGAAATAGCGGTATTACAGCACTAGTCTGATAATGCCGTGCCCCAATTAATTTCGTAAAATTTGGTTGGTTATGCTTTCAAAACGGGCTTCAATTTTTGTCTAAATTATAGTTCTAAATATGTCACTAGAGGGTACTGTGGTCAATCGGGATCTTTCTGGGGTTGTTGCTTATGTTGCAAATGTACAAAAAATAGTACAAAGTAAAATATAAAATTTCAATAATTTTTAAATACGACGCTATAGAGAACACTACCCAATTTTTATGAGTTTGTATTTAACAAAAATATGATATTTTGAAAGAATTACATAATGGGTGCCCAAATTCCCAAGATCGCCATTATTTTAATTTTATTATATGCATTTTCGGTTGAATAAAAAAAGTATTATTATTTTAATTTAGCTTCAGCTCTCATTTCCCTGAAGGAGGAACAATTCCTTAATTATTTTAGATAATAAAAATAGGAATAGGAATTTTGAACTGTGTCATTAATAATCAAAAAAAAAAAAAAAAGAATTTTTTACTTTATCTTTAATTTTTAAATTGTCGTTTACATTTTTGGAAGTTAAACTTTTGTTTAGTTTTTGTATATAAAGTGTCGATTTAAAAATTTTTGCTTGTCTCTTAAGATACAAGTAGAGTTTAAAACTAAAGGTTAGACTTGTTGCTTTAAAATATACAAAATAGAGGTTTTGCAATGTTGCGAATACTTATTTGTTAAACACAAAAAAAAATTATTCTTTAAAAAAACCCTGACTTCCATTAAACAGTTCACTTTATAAATAAAAAAATAATTGCTATTGTCACAAGGCTTTGTATACAACTAATAAACAAGAATATTTAACTTTTGTGTAGAACTTATAAGCTAAGTATACACGTCGTGCAAGCTTGATTCCTTCCACTGAGTTTTAGTGCGGTGAACACTAGCAGGTAGCGATTAGACAAAAAATATTTAAGTCTCGCCCACTGCTTAAATGTAGTAAATAATAAAATTTACTGTTAAGCAAGGACGTAGCTAGGATCCGCTCACCTGTACTAAAAAATTGTCAAGGTGGTTAGATAAGGAATAAAGTTATGAATAAAGTATTGTACAGTGCTACATTAGGTACGCCGATATACGCTTTTCTTGAACTTCAGGAAATCATATTATTTTTTATTTATGAACCTAACAGTACAGAGTTTTTCAATAAAAAGTTTCCAACAAAGGTTTTTAGGATTCGGTAGTAGTGTAATTAGCCAGCAAAAACTTGGGTAATCTAAAAAAGTAAATGAAAATTAGTTACATATACAGCGTGCCTTCGAAAGTTTTTACAAACGAAACTTTTTATTTATTTACTTTACGAAAAAAAATGCCTCTTTAAAAAAGTCCTGCTTGATAAGAAAATACATTTCCACAAAAATAATTGTATGTTGGATGTACAGGGTGGCTTAAAGAAGTCGTGTTACCAAATTAATATACACCGTATATCCTAGCTACGGCACAAAACTTTAAAGGGTGATTTTATGAAGAAAAGTTTCTATAAACATATGTCCGGAATTGCCTGAAATACAGGGCGTTAAAGTTTTAAAAAAAATCGATATTTTATAAATATATTAAATACCCTTTAATCGACTGGGTTCAAATCAGATTAGAATCAGAGAAACATTTTGGTGTATTTGTTTAATGAAATCAAGCGCTTGTAGAGTTTTACCTAGATTGACTTATTGTCCATAGAACTAATAAACGGCGTAAAAAATAACTTTGAGATCAGTCAAGTAAGTTTCAATTTAAAAAATCAAGTTCTACTTAAAAATATTTAAATAATTTGCCAGTTAAATACTTACCGGTTGAATTTTAAAAATAGATATCTCCTTTTTTAGAAATATTTCCTATTTAGCAGTTTGAAGCAAGGCAGTATTTACTTTATTTCACATTTAATACAATAAAAGATCCATTTTAATGCACATAATCATCAAAATATTGTCTTTTGACAATTTTTCGAACGTCGTTGTTAACCTAGCATAACACGTCAAATTTAGAAAAGTTAAAATTTAATAAAGATGCCCATGAAAGCTGTGTTGCAAAATGACATTTCGTAAATTCCTACTCAAAATGTAAAATGGATTATTTACTATGTTTTATACAAATAAATACATTTTAAACTTAGAAATTCTTGAAATTTTTAATAATTACACATATAAGGTTTTAAATATACACCATTTAAGTAATGTTATGTGTTGTGGTGTATTATTTAGTGAATAAATATGTCAAATTTACAAATACAAATAATACCCACGTAAAAGAAAAAGAAAATAACAAAAAAAAACCGTGATAACCAGGTAACATTTTAATAGTTTAAATAGATTTAGGCTCTTTTTAATTACGCTTTAAAAGTCATAAATCCAAAAGTCGTCATATTATCTGTGAAAAGAAATGGGATGAATTCCACTACATATTGATATATCTGGCAACACTGTTTCATCTTGGTTTCATTTGATCCCGATTGATATGAGCGCCCTCTATTGTTTTCTAATAGAAATGCTGTAATTTAAACCCGTTTTTTCAAAATAGTCCCGTTGTCGTTTACACACCTTCCTCTAGGTGTTCGCCGCCCACGCTTAGCAAAGAAGCCGCTGTATGTGCTTGAAATTTAGGTTTTTGCTGTCTCATTTCACTTTATATGAACTTTGTGTTTACATAGAATAATCGCTAAAACTTGCTGAGTGCTTTGTCTCTTTTGGGCCAGTTAGAATAAAGTGCCTGTGCTTGTCCGATTTATTAAACGTGTCGGGTTATAATAGTTGAATATTTAATAGCGCAATTAGTGTATTATTACAATATGCAGATGTGCGAAATTATCAGATGTCCGGTATTATCCAACATTCCCCTATAAGTATACAATGCCACAGTAAAAAATGAACCTATTTGTATATAATTCCATAATTAACATTATAGGCCATAAATTTTAATGGTTTAAAAGTATTATTTATTATTTTAAAGTGCCATAAAAATGCGTGTTTAACCGTTTTAGTGCATTTAAAATTACCCAAAGTAAAATTGGTTGTACAATGTTGTTTATATTAATTAAATTCGCATAATTTATTTTTACGAGTTGCAAGTTTAAAAAATTTTATGACAAACTGTACGTCGGTTTTGAATATAAATTGTTTTAATAGACATTCTGGGCCAGCTGGTACCTAATGATTTATTTATGCTTATCATTGCACAGTTTTTATAAATGCTATATTATGGTATTCTTAAGGAAAAACTAAATAACGACTATAAATATTGGACTAATTCAAAAACAATCCACTATTTGTTTTCTTAATTGTGTCAAAAATATTGTTAAAAATGACGAAAAAAATCCGCAGGGTCCCACATAATAAATTTTAATTTTTCACTAATAAAAATTTTGTTAAATTTGTTTGTATTCTTATTTTTTTAATTTCTTAGATGGTTTAGTTTACCTGTGAAATGCCTAACACTACCATATCTTAATTTTCCAATAAATTCAAATTATTTTTGCAGAAGGATATAATTGACTTTGTATCAAAAGATGCTATGTTCATTTTTACAGAGTTTTATATAACTGAGGATTTTACTTAAACAAAATATTATTTGGCTTTTCTCCAGAATAAAATTAAAAAGTTTTTTTAACATTTAATGAAAATTAAAACTTTTATACATTATGTAGAACTATTCTGCTCTGACACAATATAATAAAAGTTATTATTACTTTAAAAGAAATAAAATAATGAAATATTTAATATTAAGTTAAGGATTTTATGAAAAGAAACATTTGGCTTCTTAATAAAAGTTATAATAAATGTGGGAAGCTTTTGAATAACTTGACTGTGGTTAATAATAATGCGGAACGTAGGGTAGTGTTGATCGAACATTACGACAAATGTTTTACAAAAATAAAGAAAAATTGCAATACTTAATACCAAAAATAAAAAAAAATACAAAAAATTAACAAAATGTTTTGATAAAGTTAATAGTTTCGTCAAAAAATCTTAAGAAAATGAGAAATATAAATTATATTTTAATGGTAAATAACTTCGAAACGTGTCAATTTATTAAAAAATTAAAAAACTGTTTTTGTAAAGAGTTTGATTTCATACAAGAGATAATGATTTGGTCTAGGATTTTTGATGAACAATTAAATAGTTATAATATTCTAAACTAAAAACAAGTTTTTCCATGTATGTCATATGGAAAATTAAAATTTATCATGTGGGACCTCTTAATATTATTATTAAGGAATGGGGCTTTTTAAGTTTTTTTTTATTATTTCCAGCACTATTTTCGATCTTAAAAAAAATCAATGGTTAATTTTCTTTAAACAATCTAATAAATATACAGACTGTCCACGGATGGGGTTCACAAGAGGACAAATGAACCAAATTTTTATTTTTAGAAAAAAATCATTTACTATGAAAATTTTTGCTTGTAAAAAAAGGGATTTAGAAGAGAAACAATTTATTTTGCATACAGGGTAAACTACCCTTACTGTTAATTTTTAAGCAAAATTTCATTTAGAAAATATATTTCAAATACCATTTTAAATAACTTTATTAATATTACAAGGTTATTAAAAAGTTTTATAAAACTGATTTTAAAGAAATAAAAATTATTTATCTTAAGTTTTTATAACACAATTACCTAAAAACTCTTATAATTTGCTTTTTAAATACCTGCTTTCTCCAAATTCCTACACAACACCATTTTTCAGCTGTAAATTATTATGATTAATGCGTTTTTGCCAAATTATTGAGTTCAATAAAATTTTGTTTAATTGTTTTTATGGATTACAAACATAATTTTAAATAAATATCTTTATGTCATCTTGCTTAAAAATAAAAAATAAAGGTATTTTATTCTTGAAGAAACACCATGTTTTTAAGTTTTTGCGAACCCTGTATACAAAATTAACATTTTCTTTTCGTAAATCCTATTTTTTTTCAAGCAACAATTTTTATGAAAAATTACTTTTTTTCAAAAAATTAAATTTTTGGTCCATTTGTCCCCTTCCCCATCCGGGACAGTCTGTATACCCACTTTATCAGCTCGAATTTTTTAATTAAGTTTAAATATGTAAAACACTAGCAGCTAGTAATTAGATAAAGAATAAACACATTTAAAATCTGTTAACTGCCTAAATTTAGTAAATATTGAAATTTAATTTTTAGAAGTTCTCCTTTGTCCGTGAAAATACGTATCAAGGTAAACGTTAAATCATAATCATACACTTAACACAAAGAATCGTCTGTTAATTTTTAAATTGTAAGTGGCTATAAATTAAAATTACATCGTTACAAACCTAAGGTTAAAACAAACATAAACAATATTCTTCGGGCTGCGTTTGACCTCGTACTATCAATAAAAACTTAAACAAATTTTGTCTTGCTTTAGACCAGGGGTCACCAACTAGTATTGTTAGATTTTTTTTAATAACATAACCGTGGCGGTCCGAAAAGAAAGAAAGACCCCCGGGCCGTAAGCGGTCGTCGATGGCGCGTACTCTCCACCCACTCTTTGCACTCGCTGCCACTCGCCTTCACTCGCCTCACACCGCGATGACTGACGATCTTGAGCTTCGAGCCAATTAAGGTCGGGCCACACATGATAAAGAAAAGTGAGGCAAATTAATTCGGAAAAATTTAAAAGCACTTTGTATGTCCTCAAAAATACACAAAGCATTTTTGTCACGCTAAGTCTATTGTCTTATGTATGTATATCTCTTTATTTAAAACAGATATTCCTACTTATCTCCGTTTCCTTTTCTTCCAAACGTTAAGTGTAGTATAAGTGTCTGGCCACACATAATCGCACCGATGTCCCACAAGACCGACATCGTAGCACGACCGTCTCTCGTACGGTCTGAAACATGGCCAGCAAATGAAATCATACGTGGATCGGATAGCGCCTATGTTGTGGTTAGTAGTGTAGTCAAGATTCATATTTGGTTACTGTTGTTAACTACTATAATTCACTTAAAAAACTTTAGGCCTTGTTGATTTTCATAACAAAAAATTATTGACAAAAATTATACTTAAAACGTCAATAATAAATATATTTGACACAATAATTGTGCTACACTTCTGTAGCAAACAACGCGTTTCGATTTTTTTCCGTGTTCAAGGAACTTTTATTTTATTTTTAACACCGTTTTGTTTTTAAAAATTGGCCCAGCTCCTCCAAGATATTGTGTTGGCATGTACTACTTTGTCAAAATGTACCGGGAATTTTAAATTAAAACAAAATGTTTACGTTAAATCTTTAGAAATTCTTCGGTCGCTTTGAAAATAAGCTTCATTTGTTCCAATACATCTATGCCAACGGCATTTTTCAATCATCAAGACATTTTATAGGAGCTTTCCGGGAGGGCCTTCAGCTCGCTCGCCGAATTTTGTTTTATAGTAGGGGAGCCCATGATGCTAAATGGGGATTTACTCGAGCGTCATAGAGACCTATTGGGTTGCAAAGCTTAGATGAAAAAAAAAAACATGTTATACATGGTTTAATTTAATTGATTAAATAAAAGTTATGATTCATTAGCTTATTTTAGAAAAAAAGTTTATATAAACATATGTCCTCAACCTTTTAACTTTAAAGCTACAGAGTGTGAAAGTATTATGAAAAAAATCGTTTTTTTATCATAACTTTAAAACTCTTCAAGATAATGTGGGACGCCATTGATTTTTCAAAAAAAAATCCAAATTATTAAAAAAAAATAAGCTCTTTAGTTTCTTTGTTTGATGCACCGTTTTCGCGTAAAAATAAAAATCGTTTTTGACATAGCAAATTTAGTTTAAACTAGTAGTCGGAGGTCAAATTTGTTGTAAAGTAAATGAGGAAATAATGGTTGTTTTTGGAAAATGCAATTACGTAACATTTTTTCTTGAAAAACATTTATCCCGTACGGACCACTGGTAGAAATATTTAAAAAATCTTTTACATTAAAAAATCCTTTTGGTGTTTAGTAGGTCCGTGTCAAATTTTATAGGAATATCTCGGACAGTTTTAAAGGTAAGCCATGAAAACATTTTTTTTTCTAAAACTTTAACACCTCATATCTCAAAAGTTAAGAGGTTTAGGACATATGTTTATATAAGCTTTTTTCCTTAAAATAGGCTTAGGACTCATATCCTGTATTTTTTAACTATCAATTAAATCCCAACCTGTATAATGTATACCTTTTATTCGGTGGGGAAAGTGGCTATAGCTTTTAAAATATGTGAAATAATACTGGCATTATTTCGGCTTGTGGAAATCGTTCCGATCGTATCGGATTATACCACTGATCTCGATGAATTGCTAATGTTATTTCCTGCGCGAAACTAAAGCTACTTTTCATGGGCGAATAAACGAGTTTGTGCGCTAACCAATCGAGGGTAAAGGCTCCTGGCGCCAAACAGACTATCCGGACGGTGGAATATAGACTGTTTAGCATGTAATTGACTACCCTATCTTAATCTGACGCCCTCGAAAATTTTTGATGGATATATTCTTGTTTTTTACGATTGTCCCTGAATACGGGGCTCATATTTGGTGGTGGTACTTAACCGGGTACAAGGTATCCTCCGGTATATTAATCCGCCGCGCTGAAGTAAATCCCTAAATCCCCTCTGAAGCTCCCCTACCATAGGACTTTAATCTACTAAAAACGGGTGCTACGGAGCGGATTTGAGTTTTGGTGCCCTGATGAATGCAAATGCTCTAATAGGGTACTATTATTACTTATTAGTGTCTGTCATATATAAAAATTAGTGGGAGTAAGCTTTTTATTTTTTTACATTTTTTAAAATACATTTCATAAATAAAAAACATTTTAGGAAAAATGTAAGATTAATCGAAGCAAAATTGGCGAAGATACGGACGTTTAAGTAACCACCTTCTCCATGACTTATGTACGAAGCTAACTTTAAAGCGCTTTTCCCACAACTCACGTTTTTAAAGTCAGTGACCATCGTAACTTTAAAACTACTGCATCAATCTTTTAAAATTTTTACCACTATTTTTTTTTAATAATTTTCGAGGTAACGCTGGAGATATTTGTAGTGAATGAGACAAAATTAAAAACCGACTTTTTTATTTAAATTTTTAAAATTGTCAGAAATGTTGTACCGTAAAAAAAGGAAAAATCAAAGTATCAAGGTAATTTTTACTGTTATGCCCTATTAATTTACCTATTACCTGTTAGGAATAAAATATTTATATAAGAAAATTTATCGATATTTTTTTCGTTCTCAAAGATTTTCAATATTTCTTATTTTAATAAAAACAAAAAGGCTGATATTTTTCCTAAAAATTGATTTTTTCACTTTAAAGTGATCCCAAAAAGTAATAAATTAAAAATTTCAAAAACCCTTCCAGAGTTACCTTATCTAACGAACAAACTTAATTTTTTTGATTTCACATGATCCAGCACCGAAATATATATATTTTCGAGACGCTTCCAAATAATTGCCGTCATGCCATATTAAAAAAAAATAATAACAAAAATTTTACACAATATTTATCTAATATCATATTTTAATGTACCATTAAGTTTAATCAATAAATATTGATTGTGTCGTTAAAAAAAAAAACATAAAAATGTACCTTTTTAAGCACAAGCTAACCTAACCCTCCCCTTAAGAAAATCCGATATTCAGTTTCGTCCTTTAAGGACAGATAATATCTCAGTAAAGATGGGCTTTAAAAAACAAATTACGTATAAATGTTTCTTTTAAATTTAAAGCACATACTTTACTAACAACCTTCATAAACTTTTCTCGCTCTTTTTCGTCACTTTGTCGACCCAGAGTCGTAAACTTTTACTTCTTTCTTGCATTGTAAATTTCATGATTTATATAAAACTTTTATAGGTAATTCAAATTACACAAAATGATATAAATCAGTCCCTGGGCCAGTAATAAAATGAACCTCATGATAATAAAACTTTTAAAACTTTTTTTTGACGAGTCTACCACGAATATTCATACAACCGTATATGGAAACGGCGCCCAACCTGTCAATGTCAAATGTTTCTGGTGTTGGATGGGGCAAACGCTTTTTTTTTTCAGACAAGCTTACCACAATATTTTAAAAGCAATTTTTAAACATTATTCTTAAAATCCTAAGTGTTACAGTCGCGATTTATGAATTCCTACTGCGTGTCAGTACTTTCATGGAGTTGAAACGCAGTAGCAAATACGAACAGTATCACCTTTATTTACCTCCTTAAACCCTACGTGAGTTTGGTGCTGCAGTCTGGGAGGAATTTAAAAGCATGCAAATGCATAAGCGGTTTGTGAATTCCTACTGCGTGTCAGCGCCTTTATGGAGTTGAAACGCAGTAGCAAATACGAACAGTATCACCTTCCTTTACCACTCTAAACCATACGTAAATTTTGTGCTACAGTTTGGAAGAAATTTAAATGCATGCAAACGCAGAATTTTATTACGAATAAAATTTAACCTGGTAACAAAAGATCTATGTCCAAAAGCATTACAAATCAGTCAAAGTGAATCAAATAGCTCAAATACAGTGAGATAATTAATACATAACCATTTTTAGAAAAAGTCATAGTTTACGAGTTTTTTTTGGAAATTTTATTACGTATTCGGTTTCATTTAAAAAGACATTTTTTTTTAAATATTGTTTTGTGTTTTGACTATGGTTATACAGCAAGTATTTATTATATTTATTATTTATTAAGCTAATAAATGTTTTAACTTTTAATTTAAATTTGATACGAGGTATTACAAAATGATGTTAACAAAGCCAAAAATCTGACAAAACATTATACAGTGCTTGTCTAAATTCAGGACCTCATCTCCTAACTTTTGAATTGTTTGGTATTTTTTCATGAAAATTTGAGGACTTTGGTGAGACAACATAAACCAAATTTTAGACAGGAAATGACAGATATAAATGTCAAACTCACAGGTAGGCGACCATTTCAAAAGAAAAATTAAATGGAAAAAGTCATACTGTAAACTTTTTATTTAAAAAATAAACATTGACACACTACTTTTAGGTTATAAACCGTTTAAAATTCACATAAAACTAAAAGAAAACAACCGTATGATTCAATTAAATGCAATAAGGCGGTAAAGTAAAAAGATTTAGGGCGGGGGCTAAGCGTCTCCTGTTGCCATGCAGTATGAATTCCAAATATAACGACAAATTTGCTTGTACTTAAAACATCTCAGGTTACAACATGCGTCGCAATTACAGGGCTGATTTCTGCGTTCTACTTTATGAATTCCTACGTGATATTTGTGCTGACGCGTAGTAGTATTTTTACAGTGTTCTAAAATAAAAACTCCCGTTAAATCCTTCTGCATTTAAGCACGGTAGGGTGTTGTGGCGTAGTAGGAATTCATAAAACGCGTTACAGTCACGAAACCATAAGACCAATTGACAAGTTTTGGGTATCGGATTGTAACTGTAATCCTTACAATTTTTTGCACAATGTTTAAAAATTGCATATAAACATTTTGGTAAACTTTTCCGACCAAAAAGTGACGCGTTTGCCCAGTCTGACACCGAAACATTTGACATTGACAGGCTGGGTTAAAGCGCCGCTTTCATACATGGGGGTAATTCGTAGTCGACTCGTCAAAAGAAACCCTCCTAAAAATATTTTAAGAGTTCTTATCATGAAGTCAATTCCATTACTGGTCCAGGGACAAGATGCTTTACACTGTAATGTTGTTAAAACTAATAAAACCTTGGGATTATTCCTTAAATAACCTAATTAGAATTATTATAATTTCTAACAAAAATATGTATTTTGACAGTAAACATAAATGAAAACTTTGGGAGCCCCACTTTCCGTGAAGTAATTTCAAACAATACAAAAGTCTGCTCTTGTTCCAGAACGTAGCACACAGTTAAAATTTCTGAAAGTTTTGTTTATTTGCCTTTAGTAACAGAAGTTTCTTTTAAGAATTCCATATTTGGATATGGCGTATGGGTATGTTTAAGTGTTTGTTTTATGCAAACAAAGTTTATCCTTGATCTATATATTTACCTAAATATGGTAGGGGAAAATGGCCTAAAATGACATACTTTTATATTTTTGCCTATATTTTAGAAAATAATAATCAGATTTATTATAATAAATTGTTAAGGTGCCTTTATAACTTATTCTTAGTCATTACTCTAGCCAAGGTTCACCTAATCCAGCATAGAAAAATATAACGACCATTTTTTATAATGTCTCAATGTATGTCATTTTAGGCATGGTGTCGGGTAAAATGACACAATACTTTAGGCTTAAATGTTATATACCTTCAACAGACGATTTCAAGAATTTTATAAAGTAAAAACATATACATTAAATACATTTAAAATTTATTTGTATTAAAAACATTTATAGTATGATAGGGTATGTAAATAACCTTAACTGTTTTTAATATAACAACAAAGTTTCTAGGGAGACTAAGCGCATTCAGCATGGGCCCACCTTAAACAACTTTGGCGTGTAGATTTTGTTTTATATTTGCCCACCATTAAGAATAAAAAGTTTTTGACATTAACGAACACGTTAAATAGTATGTCATTTTACACTTATTACATGTATGTCATTCTACCCAAAAACGACACTTTAGCAAACATGCCTTAATTTTTAGAGTATAAATATACGTATAGTAATTATATTTTTAAATAAACATACCCAAATTATTGTTTATAAATTAAAAAAAATCAAAATTTATAACAACATGGTAACAACACTGTGTAACTTCGCAAAAATAAACAAATTCTAAATTGACAGAAGAATTATTTTGCGGTTGGCGAATTGAAAATTGAACTTAAAATGTCGTGAAAAAAAGCAGAGGCATGTACTTGTACGGTAATTTCGATACTAACTGCAGTGATCATACTACACGCTCCAACATGTTTAAGAGGTCGCTGCTATAGCGAAAAATTTAAAAATTATAAAGTGTGTCATTTTACCCAAATATGCCATTTTAGACTAGTTTCCCTACTTTGTTTCGGATAAGATACTTTATTAAAGTTTGTCGTGAGCTTTTAACAAAATACCCATGGTTATTTTTACGATCTAAGAAAGTAGGGGTGGTCTGGCTTCATGTGAGGCCCTCAGCCAAAACCAAATATGAGGCCCCTTGCGTAACACAAAAATTACTAAACACCCTACACAATTTCGTGCCATACCCAATAACGATTTTCACTACCTAATTAGTACAATAAATAATAAAGCTTTGTTGAAGTTGGAATATAGAAAGGTGGTTTGGTAAACGATAAAATGCATTTGTAGGCCATGTACAGACTTGAATACAATCGGGACAACATTGTCGGCCGACTGTATCTTGTTCAAAAAATTTTCAGCAACAAAGTTGGCCAACATTTGCAGATAAAAGTGTTTCGCGTCCACACTGGTTTTAAAGCCCGTAAATACCTTCCGATGTTTTCCATATTAAATGGAAAACAGGCGTCTTGCCGATTTCTTGGATGAAAACGCCCACGGATGTTACCATGGCGTTTGCAACAAGTCGGCCAACCGATGTGCAACATTCAAGATACAGTCGACCAACAAATGTTTTCGCCGATTGTATCCAAGTCTGTACGTGGCTTTACTCTAAAACAGTTTAATAAAACAAAATTTAATTCTTAAGTCACGTACAGAGTTGGATACAATCGGCGAAAACATTTGTTGGTCAACAGTATCTTGAATGTTGCACATCGGTCGGCCGACTTGTTGCAAACGCCATGGCAATATCCGTGGGCGTTTTCATCCAAGGAATCGGCAAGACGCCTGTTTTTCATTTAATATGGAAAACTTCGGCAGGTTTTTACGAGCTTTAAAACTAGTGTGGACGCGAAACACTTGTATCTGCAAATGATAGCCAACTTTGTTGCTGAAAATTTTTGAACAAGATACAGTCGGCCGACAATGTTGTCCCGATTGTATCCAAGTCTGTACATGGCTTTAGAAAAATGACAATTGATTTGTTTAACTAATATTATAAATGCGGACTTTGCATCGGTTTTAAAATCGCAAAAATTAGGTTACTAGTTACGATATCCGATTCTTAATAGATATAGCTGCGAAGTCAAGCAATTTAGGTATAGCTCATATGAAAGTAATTGAAATCGAAACATGAATTTCTTTATGAAGCATAGACTTGCAGATTATTTTTTCCTGTTTTTTTTAATAGCTAGTTTAAAACAAATGAAATATTTACATTATCACTTTTGCTTCAGTTATATGATGGCAATTTTCGATTTGAGATCCAACGTTTTGTCCCTGGCTGACAGTTGTCAATTTTATTTTTTAATGTGCTTTATTGAAAATATAATCTGTATTGGTTTGGCGGTTTCATTTAATTGAGGGTAGTTATTTGGTTACACACCAGAAAATAATTTAAAACTACATAAAAAAATAAAACAAGTAAATAAAGAACTAAAAATGGACGTTTGTCAAGACAAATTGAATAAAAATATTTTAATTAACTATTATTTAAAAAAACACAAACATATTTGACATTTAATGTAAATGATTTTTCAGAATCTCCTAAAAGATACTAAAAATTTTAACATTTTAAACCTAAATAATAGTTATATTTGTTTTTATTTAATTTATCTTGACGACGGTCCCAAACCATCGATTTTTAGTTTTAATTTTTTTGTTTTTTGGAGTTCTAATTTATTTTCTGGCACGTACCCTAATAGCTACCATCAATTTAATGTGCTTTATATTCGATTTAACCACGAACAGTCTTTTGTATTCGAGATTCAGATTAAGAAATTCAAAGTTGCAATACGGTCAATTAGCTTATAAAAATGGGTATCTAGATCTAATCTGGCAAAAGAGTATTAACAGAAATTACCAGATTTTGGTTTGTGCCTTGGCTACAAGCAAGCACTTTTGAAAACAGGGCATACCAGTAACAAAAAATTATTAGTCATCATTATATGTACAGTGTGTCCCAGGATAGGTATTACAAGAGAAAAAATTGACCAAAAATTTTAGAATGTTTAAAAGATTTTCTGGGAAAACTGGTCGAATGGTCCAAAACTTATAAATGCGAAATTTTACTCCGATTGGTAATATATAGGGCAAGTTATAACTAATAATATGAAAAATGCCCAAAATTTAAAGTCAAGAAATTAAAGTAAAAAAATATATTTTTGGTAATTTTTTACATTAGACATTAACAGTTTTTAAAATAGCGAATGTAAAAAAAATTAAATTATTGAATTTTCTTTTAAATTTTGCTCCCTCTTACCCATTATTTAGGTTATAATGCATAATGTAAAAATTGACATATAATTTTTTTAAAGTCATGCTTTTTCTATAAATTTTGACATAAAATTCAATTCTCTACAACATTTACTTATACAATTTTGGTATATTTTCAAAAATAAAAGTAGTTAGTTCTTGGGCATTTTAAATATTTTTAGTATAACTTGTATAATACCATTTGGGGTAAAATATTTATATTTATTAGTTTTAGACTATGCGACCAGTTTTATAGAATGTCGTTTTAAAATTCAAAATTTTTGGTCTATTTGTCCTCTTGTAGCACCTATCCTGGGACACACTGTATAACAACCTAAATAAAACATAGAATGATTCAAGAGTCAGCGTTCCGAGTAATTTTATAAATCCACAAAACGTAAGTTCTTGATTAGTAAGGCCTGAGCTGCAGGCACAACAAAACCGACTTTATACGTTTTCCTTCATTGCCGATTTTTAACGGAATTCCATGATGATAATCACTAAAACACTTAATACAACGCACACCGTAGATGTAAAACTAGTACTTCAAGTAAAAATCTACATGTGCTCCCGATCTCTTTCCTACAATTTATACTTTCCTTATTCTTACATATCAACTTGCCCCCCTGGGCCATCGGCTGGCGACGCCCCTGAAACGACTCCCTCTCTTCGTCCATCAAAAAGGGAGTATACATGTAGTTTCTGATTTAAAGTTGATCTTAATCGGGTTTAATGATTATCAGCTTTGAAAATTCTCTCCACATGTGTACAAGGTGTTGTCAACATAAATTTGTAAACAATATACAAATTGAGAAATAAACCAGACTAAGATAGATTAAAAATAACAAAGAATGCACATCTCAAACAAAAAAAGGATTTATCCGATTCATCACAACAAAATTTATTGGAATCTTCCTGTGACCAGTCTTCCAGCTCTAGATCTCTAACTCTTCACAGTGACTTTGTTAAACTGTATATCCCATCTCACTTTTACTTTGTCCTTTGCCGTTTTCAAAACTTTTGTATTGGTCCGCAAGCTTTTTAAGCTTACTTATTAATTTACTTCTATCAAATTTTCAAAATTTTGCTGACTCTTGAAGCACATTTTCAGAAAAGTTATCATTATTTTTGATTTTATTGAATCTCTTTGGATCCATTTATAAACAATCTTTTGGTAGGCTCTGATTGGGGACAAATCATTTTTTTATACTGAACTGCTGGACATTCAAACGGAATTATTCAAATTTTGGGTAAAATTTTAAACTTGAGTTTCTCAAAGAATAGAAAAAATATTTTAGTGCAAACTTTCGACAAATTTGGACGCAATTATCAATTTTTATGATAACTCTTCATGGCAGCTCTTTGTATTAAACTTACCACTTATATACGGGGTGGTAAATATGGCGATGTTTTTTTTGGGAAATTTTGTTGTCCTACAACTTTTTAAATAAAAGAGAAATTTTTTAAATCTTTAAAATTTTATGAGCTACTAGTCATTTGTGAGAAACAATTTTGGCAATTTTTTTATGTGTTCTTTGTAAATCTTAAAATATAATGTTTTTACTAAAAGTGTCATTTTAACCTTATCACCCTGTATAACGCTGACTTCTAGTCCGATAAACTTCTACTATTTGACGTTTTAAGCAAAAGCAATACCTTTTTTAATGTTTTAATTTTATTCAGGGTGGACAAAAGTAGATCTATGCGTAAAAGTAAATTTTTTGAAATTTAATAATTTTTTTCATAATTATTGTTTTCTGTTATGCCTTAAACTATGGAATTAACTTCTTTATAAATTTCTAAAGTTTTGGAATCTAGGGATTAAAATACTGAAACAGTTTTTAATTTTTTATTTTCGTTGCTTAAAGTTTGCGTAATAATGCTCTTTGAATTGTATGGTTGTTCAATGCTTGGATATGATGTAAAAGATTGTCATAATGTATGAAAACTGTAGTCATATTTCAAAACCGGTTTCATCAAAACTTACAATATATACTATGCCCAATTTTCTGCTGTTACCATTTTAACTTTTATAATTTATAAAAGCTAATTCTGTAGTTCATGGCATAAGTGAAAACAAGAATTATAAAAAAAAATAATAAAATTTACTTTTGCACATAGATTCTACTTTTTGTCCACCCTATATAAAAAGGTTTTTAAAACATTAAAAAAGTGTTGCTCTTTGCTTAAAACGTCAAACAATAGGAGTTTATAGGACTAAAAGCGTTTTAGTGGTATACGGGGTGGCAACGCTAATACGTCACTTTTTGTAAAAATATCATATTTTCAAATTTACAAGAAATATTAAAAATCTGCCAAACCAGTCACAAATGAATATCTGACTATTATAAAATATTTAACCTTCAAACTTTTTTTATTTTTAAAAGTTGCAAAACAACGTCATATTTACCACTCTGTATATAAGAGGTTAGTTTAATACCAAGACTGCAGTGTCGGTAGTCATAAAGACTAATATGCGCCTAAATTTGCCGAAAACCGCACTAAAATATTTTTTGTAGTTTTTGAAAAAATTAAGTTTAAAATTTTACCCAAAATTTAAATATTATTCCATTCGAATGTCCCACAGTTTAGTTCTGGCCCGAACTAAAATTTGAAAAAAATATGGGTTTATACTTTTAAGACCGTCGAGATTTCTCTAGACTGATCTGTTGCTTGTTCTCCGGGAATAACTTTTTCCTTTGAACATCGTTTCTATTAAAAAATCTGATTCTATTTCCACATCAATGACGTCTAAACTATTGTTAACTTTTCTTCCCTACTGCTTTGATTTGGAATACATGGCACAATGGCTTCAAAGTGATAATCGGTCCGAAATAATTGGCTGCAGTAAGGTTTTTAACTAAGTTACAAGCCATTGAATAGTTTACAGTTTTCTCTTCAAAATTCATAAAGATATTCTCGGACTTAAACTATTGATTTATAGAGGTTTCTCGCCATGAATTTCCTTCAACAGCCGAGACTTTCACATGATATGTCATTGAACACCGTTAAAACATTAACCAACTTACCTGTCCATCATCAATTTTAGGCGTTCAACCAATTATAACCGCGGTAATAATTGGTGACAACTTGACATATGGTACATTGTTTAAACGTCAACATAACCGATTGGTAAATACCATTTTAGAATTGGTTCTTCGCCTAAAATTGATGTTTGTTTCTTTTGCCACCCACTACGATCCTGAAATATGTTTCTTACATTTTCTAATTTTAGTATCGTATTCAGTTGTACGCCGTTTTTATTAGTAGTAACGTGGTATTATATAGCCTATAGCAACATGAATTATCACAAAAACACAGTCGTTATTACAATAAAAACTAAACAGTTTACTTTGATGATTATTGCGACCAATGTCATTGTCATTGTGTAGAAGAATTATTGCAAGCTGCACTTAATAAGCTCGGGTATTATTAATAGCGGCCTTATTTAAATAGTACTTGTACCATAATTTAGAGTTATTGCAAATCATGTTGAGAGAATCATTAACCTAAAAGGCAGGAAAAAAATGTTTAGTTGTTTTTCTTTATTGTTTTGTGTTGTAGATTTGTTTTACTAATAAAATACATACATTTGAAAAAAAGGTTTTAAGTATTTTTACATCGAAAAACTATGCTATTTTGTGCTGGCAGCCGTTCGGTTTATCCGAACAGTTCCGAAGTTAAAATAAGAACAAAATAAGGCACGACCTAAAAACCGACATAAATAAAGTTAGGCACTATACTTTTAAGTAGTCCTTATCCTGGCTTGCATCTGCGCAAGCTCAGATGTCAAAATAAGGCCGGTATTATTAGTGCCTGGTCTTATTTACTGTGCAATATTTCCCTAATATCGCACCTACGGTGATATAACATCACACATGATGGTCTAAGATCCGGCTATACAAATGGATCCCTTATCCTTTTTCTAATGAAATAATTTTTCTAACAATAAAAGTTATTATTAAATAAATTTCCGGTGGTAAGCAACTATATCCTGGGCAGATATAGTGAAATTAAAAATTTTATTAATAAAACATGGCACATGAATACCGGCAATTTTTTTTATTTATATAAATAAAAAGGTTTAAGCAAAATATTATTTGGCTTTTCTCCAGAATAAAATTAAAACGTTTATTTAACATTTTATGAAAATTTTACAGATGCCAGACGAACTGGGTCATGTGGTCTCAAAATGCGGTAATAGTTTAATAAAAATGTGTAAACAGTTTACCTAAAAACTTATTATAAACTTACTTATCAATAAGTTTTTAGGTAAACTGTTTACCACATTTTTGGTAAACTATTTACTACATTTTTGTGTATCAACCATAATAAGCCAGCTCTCGTCTAGTCTTGTTAAGATTTTATTTTATTAGAATAAAGTAATTTCATCCGAGTGCTAATAAACCTTTGTTTATAGATTGAAACTGGTATTGTAAGTAACTAATATTAAATATTAAATTATTTATTTCTTTTAAAGTAATAATAACTTTTATTATATTGTGTAAGAGCAGAATAGTTCTGCATAATGTATGAAATTTTAATTTTCATAAAATGTTAAATAACTTTTAATTTTATTCTGAGAAAAGCCAAATAATATTTTGTTTAAATTTAATCTCCCAGAAAACAAATAAAGCATAAAAATGAAAAGGTTATAGTAAAACAGGGTCGGCTACCTTTTCTTGGCCATAATACCTGCTAACCACGGGTAAATACCTAACTTAAGGGTATATATTTACCGTTTTTTATTTTTCAAAAAATCAAACACGTAAATATAGATTTTTTTATTACAAATCCAATGGTATAGGGTTGGCTTTTAAAATCCTGGGCTTAGTTAGGTTTGGCGCTATTTAAAGGTTCAAGGCTCCACAAGTGGTTAAAGGTAAATATTTTTAAGAAAGAAATGGTACATCACTGCATTTTTCCAAAATAAATATGGAACACTAAATAAATGAATGAGAATGGAACATTCAATGTTCCATTCTCGCAGAGAACAAATACCCAAAGATGCCTCGTGCAATCGATGGCGAAACGTCGGTAAACGACTCTAATTTGACGAGGTCCAAACCCAAAACCAAGATTCCTCACCTTATATTTATGTCAAAAAAGCTTGGATTTTTGTTTTGTGCCAAAAAGTTATTTTTTCCTTTCTAATTTTATACTCTGTACGTAGCCTAAATCCGACCACCTCTGGAATATTTTTTCCATATCTGGAGAATAGCGTCCCACAATCCCCAGCATTCTTAATTCCATTTCAAAAAGAGGTCTTCGTCTTATCGATGATCCTTGCTTACAAAACTCCTTTTTTACTTATTGTCGGGGCTGTGGGGGGGTTATCGCTTTTTACATACCTAGATACTTCCACTGCTTCTGCTCCGATGAATTGTCCAGTATAATTCCTTCACTTGCAGTTTCCAACAGAGAAACTTATTGTGCCGTACGTAAACCTTCCACTTTGTTCTTTTATCTCTAGAATTTCTAGATCGTAGAACCTGCTGCCCATGAAAGTCTTCCCTTTTCCTCCAAATCTACAAGTAGTTAAGTCCCGTGTTAACAAACTCCACCTTACCTCTTATCAGACCCACGGCCACGGTTCGTTAATATTTAGGCTCTTAGTCTTCCCGGAGTGTTTAAAGATTGTGCATTAAAATGTCGTTATTTTCAAGAAATTTGATAAAGAACTAAGGTAATGATTGGGTGATGCGTTAAAGCGCTGGGTCGTTAGGCGTACAACCGACGCAGACTTGGTTCGAATCCAGGCCAGACCAAAACTTATTTATAAAGTTTGGTCAGACATTTAGTGGTTGGCCTAACAAAAGACGGTAAAAAAGGGTAAAATGTATCGACGCTGAAGTGTCGCAAAGACCAAGGCGCCTAAATACACTTTACCGTGTCCTACGCAACCGCAGACTTACGGACCCCAACCAGTTGAATAATAGCGATGTATACGACGTTTCCTGGTTAGGGGCCTGATCTTTGGTTGTCGTGAATAGGACATTCGTGTATCGGAACCCCGTTAAGCTGTAGATCCTGTCTAACTGACATTACCCAGACGTAAAACCAGGGTGCATAATAAGTCATGCGGCTGCGGTGTTGGAGTATCCCAGCCCCTCTAAATCTACCATCTCCCTAGGTAATAGGTCAATAAATACAACATTGTTTTACGACTATTAGGTATGACTAATTTTAAATTTATTGGAGAAACTTAAAATAATTACAATAAATTACTTTATTTACAATAGGCAAATTGAGTTTATAAATTTTACGATAATATTTTATGGTTTCAGTTACATGTGTTAAATTATGGCCCAATAAAATATAATCTGTACTATTTTTTAAACAATAAGCAACGTGTTTAATGTAGTTACGATTAATATGTAGTTATTGTTTAGGTTAAGTACAAGTACACGCCCCTAAAAATATTTCTTTGCATGTTTAACAGACCTAAAAGCTGTTTATTTTTAGGCCTGCTAAGCAATTGTCCAAATTTAAATACCCAGTGTTGCGTTCGACATCTACGGGGTGGACCAATTGTGCGGAAAGTTAAATATTTCTGTTCTTTAACGGGATATTATGACAAGAAGCTTATTATGAAAATTGTAGGTTTTTTAAATATCCATGTAGAACAATGATTTTAATTTACTAAAACTTTCGTAAAAACAGGATACCCGAAAATTAGGTTAAAACGGTAACAAATTAGTTATTATGAATACTTAGCTATTGTTTCACACACTTACCATAAGACAAACAGAAAGAATACCTAAAAGAAAATTCACTAGATCTCATACAGGGCATTTCTTCTAGCATGGCCAAAATTTCAACATTTAAAAAGGCTAAATATAAATATTTTAAAATGGAACACCCTTTTATATTGGGTCATTTTTAGATTTGTAAGAATAAAAATAGGGTAAGTTTCTGTTAGCGGTTTCTATCACCAAAAATGTAAGGTTCTCTAGATGTTTAGGTTTTTGAAAAATTTATGACTTATTTTTTTAATTATGGTAAGTATTTTTTGTAAAAAACTTTGGTATTTTTAAATAAAACATTCAGTATTGGACTTTTTTGGATAATTGGGCCACCCTGTATATAATCATCATAAAAAACTGGAATTTTAAGCGACGAGAAATGAGATTGAAGGAAACATCCGCAATGGTAGTTTTAGTATTGTTTTTTCAAAGTTTTATGTGAAAATAACTGAGTCAGTTCTTTCTTGTCTAATCTCCTACCTGCGCTAGTGTACACACTCAAAGTATATTGAAAGCATCGATCTGGCACGACCTGTAGCGGATAATAGCGAAGCGACCGTGTAAACGACCTAACGCCTCCGCCACCCTTCCTCCCTCGGAGCGCTGGTGGGGTCACCAAGCAGCGCCCTGAAAGTGGGCACAACAAATGCTACTACAAATTTGGAGTAAAATTCAACTATTTAATGCGGGTTGCCTTGAGGAGCATGCTGGTTTGCAGCCATACAGGGTGTCAAAGTTTCCATCTATATTTTTACTTAGAGTCGCTCTGTATCTTAAAAACAATTAAAACAAAGGTAAATTGGGTTGGAATTTCTGTATATTCCCCCAGAGTAAAGAAATTGCTGTACTATGTGAGACCAGACTTTTTAGAAAAACTACCGGTGGCGAAGATAAGGCAATGTAAGGAATGCAAAACCAAAACAAAGGCAACGTCTTGTGCAGCAGAATAAAAAGGTTAATACTAATATATTAAAGAAACGGTCACTATCTAGTGAAATCTTGCTCTATCAAGTCCGGTAAGCCATAAAAACTCCTTGCGCTCGGTAGTCGGTTGGCTCTGTAACTAATTGCTGTGCGAGATCGAACGGATGGGTTCCAAATGCTTTATTTTCGAGTGCCAAAAAATAAAAAGCTCTTCTCTTGATGACATTTTACAACGGTTTAAAAAAACGAGGTATTCCCTCATGTTATTGTTATGGACAACGCTAGCTATCGCCAGTCGACAGTGTTTGCCCTTTATTCGGGACACCAAGCGACGCCAATGATGGCTGATACGTAGTATTCAGGCGTATTGAGAATGTTTTAATATATGTTTGTGAGTTTGCAATGTAGGACATTCAGTTTAAGACTCACCATATCACTGCATTTTAACCACGCCAAGGCATCAGTGAAATCGCAGGGTGCGAAACAACAGTTCACCGACTTTAAATGGTTTTTGTGATAGGCATTATCACCGGGAAGCAGATAAACTGCGATAACAACACTAGGGTGATTTTTACTTCGTAACACTAGTGTGATATGTACTTTTCCTCACTGCTATATTATACTGTTTTGACAGTATTTTTACATCGAAAATCACCTACCTAGAAGCATTAGATAACTTTTATCATTTTGGAATTAAAAAGGCCCTCACTTAATAAAAATTGTATGGTTTGGTTGGTTAATAACGGTAATAGTTTAATACGGTTTTCTGCTATTTTAAGAGTTTTTAAAAATTATTGATACTTACATATTTAGACACTCTTCCAAATAAAACGTATGTGGCACATATCCAAATATTCCGTTTTTAAAAAAACATCAGTAAACTGGGTGATTTTTATTTTGTAACACTAGTGGGACCAGGGAGTGAAAAGGGGTGCTGGGTGGGGTAAAAATGGTAAAACGAGTTAACTGAACATTACATGTCAAAATTAAGTAAAAATTACATTTTTTCTCATATTTTGAGAAAAATATAAAAATATGAAAATTGTAAATGCATAACCTAAAGTTCTAAAAGTAAGAAAAAAAACGACTACTAAACGTCAACGTTATACCATGCAAAATATGGAAAGCATTTGGCAACGTCGGAAGGGTTTGATTCTATTTATGAATGGGTAAAAGAAAGTGGATTCATAAAGTGTGTATTAGCCTCCAGGTTTAATTAAGGGATTTAAAAATATATTTAACTAGTTGTTTGAGTACACGAAGACAGAGAAAGGAATTTGATCTATAGGAGTTTTTCTTTGTCGCTTTAGGTCGAACGGTCAAGCGGCAAGGCTGCCTCTATAGAGCGCGTGCTCAAATGTAGGAGGGAGATTTTTAATTTGATCTCACTTTACCTGACAACACTGTGCCAACTAGACCGAGCAGTCAGTGAAAGTTGTTTTTTGTGGTTATGTCTATTTTGTTTATGTTTTTATGTTTTCGGAAATTTTATTAATAATCTTTTTAATATTGAAGAAAGCTTATACTGTGTGGTAACTTAACGTTAATAAGATGATTTTCGCTAATTTGGGTTCTAATGTTTAAGAGAAGTAAAAGTTTTTTTTTACTATCACTACAATAAATATGTCACTTGCAAAACCAATAGCAGTTTTAGGATGACATCATAATATATTACACGAGTGTTCTAAAGTACTTTGCAACACTAGTGCTGTAAAGTACTTCTGCAACACTAGTGTGATATAGCGCATATTTCTATGCATGAAACCAGTGTGCTATTTGCCTATTTTCACAAGTGGTCGTAGGAAAAAAATGTTATAATTTACCCTTAAAAAAATCGCTAAAAAATGTTCAGGAAACGAAAAAAAAAACACTATATCCTATAATTATTAGGCGATATATGGTTTCCACCATATTTTCCTCCTCAGCAAAGGAAGCCACGCCCACGTTTCTCCATTACCCTTCGGTCTTCAGGAAAACGTAAAAATACAGGCTGTCCCACTGGGAACTGCTGCGATCGATTTCTCGAAAAGTAAGCTTTGGAAAATTTGGTAACATTATAAAATTAGTGGGGCCATAGAACTAAATTATTTTGACTTAATGTCGACTTCCTTATTTTAAATGAAACACTCACTATATTTATTATTTTTAGATTCTGCGTAAAATTATAAACATTATTTATGTAATTTGTTCCATACTTAAGTCCAACCGTTTTGACTTATGTTAAATTTTATGTCAAAAATGACGTTTGCAACCAATTATATACCCATTAACTTTTCTAAACAAAGGCCTTTAATATGAGTTGGGGTTGGGTTCTTGTAGAGAAAGAACTACTTTAGTAGCCTGTATTCATATTTTCACAACTAATAAAAACAGAATGGTCAAAAATAATCGTTAAAAATTATAACGACAAAAATCTTAAAAGTAATAATTTTAAATGAAAACCTTTTTTTTTTGGGATGTCTATTCCAAAAGCGTATAATTTTCAAAATATTAACGATTTAATGTTTATCTATTCCAATAATGCATTTAAGTACGGGTAGGTACGGTGTAGTTGGCTGTGACGCCGCATTTCGTTGACCAGGCCAACTAGAAGCCAAACTTAAGCCGTACTTAAAAACATTGGTAAAATTGATAAATCATAAATTGTTAAGTAATAGAGCTATCAAAATATTTGAGTTGTATGGTCCTCACTAATTTTATATTGTTAACAAATTTTCAAAATTTTCCAAAGCGTACTTTTCGAGGAAATCGATCGCAGCAGTTCTCGGTGGGACACCCTGTACATCAAATCCTGACATTACAACTCTTGGTTTGATGCTTTTGTAGTAAAAATACAATTAGACATTTTTATAAATCTTTCTTTTATTCTGCTACTAATATGTTACATTAATTGTTTTTGACCATGCACCCAATTTTTCTAAAAGGACGTATAAACACTTAAAAATGTTCCATTTGTCCTCTTGTAACACCTATCTTGGGACACAGTGTATATTTTTATTATGCAGTTATTATTGGTATTAATAAATGTAAAACATTGTTCTTCATTATTACTGAATACCGAATTAGATTATTAATTAAAATATTAATTACAAATTGTAGTACTACGATCACGATCGCGTTCATATATGTACATAGCAAGCCTTTGTGTGTGTCTGGGGAAGTGTTAGGCCCTCTGATTGGTCTGGCTCCTTGCAAATATTAGTATTAAATCAGTTTCCTAAGTATTTTATATGAAAATCAAGACTAAGATTGTAGGTAAAGTTACATTTTTTTGAGGTTTAAACCGCCTGGTATAAATTACGGCCGCCGAAATAAGTCTGGTATCAAACGAGTATTAATTATGAATTTTTAATAGTAATTTCGCTATAATATACATAAAAATTAGCACTGAGATTTAAAGAAAAGTAAGTACTATTTTTATCTACCTTTAGCACCTGAGTAAATTGGCCGTCGGTCGGCTCAAGCTAGAAAATATGCATACACGCATGGTATATACTAGCACTACATTATTTGATATATTTTATTTACCAGAAAATAAGAAAGGTCTGGGGGCCCTGGGATCTTGCTCTATAGGGAATATTATCAATCAACCGGCGAATAAGGCTAGATTTAATGCAGTAGCTGTTTAAAGTAGGTCCGGGATCAGAGAGTAAGCCAAAAAAGAGACGTTTGTCTCTGACTAAGGCTTTAACTTTTCCTTAAGCCATATAAGAATAGGATTAAGCTTAATTATGTTTTAAATATTAAAGAGTTCTCGAAAATGTCCATGTGAACTGCCATTTTTTGTCGACTTTCGTAAAAACAAATGGTGGTTATACAGGGCGAGTGCGACGTCTACACATATTTGCTAAACCTCATATCTCATGACGATTAAAAATACAACTTTCGGTTTTACCGAAAGTACCACGAGAGATTGACTATCAGCAGCAAAGAACTTCAATAATTAAACCTTAAGTCTTAAATTTAACGTTAACACCTATTTTTTTTCGTTTGGTAATAGCATTTGAAATTATGTCCTAGCTCTAAACCAGGTAGTTTGCAAGTTATTAGTATTAAAACGTTGACAAACGTGCATTCAAAGCTAGTTTAAAGGCAGCTGGCGTTATACTATTAATATCTTGGAAACTATTAGGTTTAAAAATTGGAAATAATAAACAAAAAGATTAAAAAATAAAGCTGGATTTATCGATAAACGTTTCTGTTTGCCGTTTGACGTTTTTAGTAAGAAGATAAAAACAACAACTTTCCATTTGTCAATTTATATTTTCTGTTTACTGGTTTCGTATACCAACGTCAGTCTATAAATTCAGCTTCAGTGTTAAGTTTCAAATTTAAGGCTAAAGGTAGTGATTTTTTCATTTAAATTATTAAAGTTTTTTTACTGCTAAATGTCAATTTCTTTGGCATTGTATTTTCACATGGTAATGCCATTTGAGGCTCATTAAATAAGTGTAAAAAGTCGCATTAGCCCTTTTTTATCAATTGTTTTTTAGCAAATGTAGTTAATTAGTAAGTGAACAAACTTAGGGAACCGAGAGGTGAATAGGGATGCAGGATGAGGTAAAATAGTTAAATCTCAGATTTTGTTCTAAAATGTAAACAAATTATAAAATTAGGGCTAACTTTATTCTTTGGGTATAAAGTCTATATCATTGCCCACTCTGCGAAATTCAATTTTAAAATTACAAACCACCATTTAGGGTCTAAAAATTTAGAATAATTATCAGAAATTATTTATTTATTTAAAAAACCCTTATAATTTAATAAATAGTTTTTTTCTGATTCCTGGCCTTACAAACTAAGTGATTTAGCCACGAAATAATAAATTATTATTAGTAAAGCTAATGGTATAAAGATTTTAAAAAATGAAAAGAAAACAAAATCTACACAAAAGACGAGGACACTCTCTTCTTGCCCTGGGGTCTGGCAGAGCGACTCCAAACCGACAAACAAAGAGGACCACTAAAAAGAAATACATATAAGGAGAGATTAAGGCAACATTTAATATATAATTAGGTTTTTGTTTAGTTATGTTTAAGTTGTAAATTACACAATTTAAAATTTAGAAGAGACAGAAAAAAAAAATAAAGATAGATAAATGTTTTCTTAAGAAGAACTAGATAGCATTTATTACATTCATGTCGTTTGAAATTAAAATCTTTAGAAGCCAAATGGAAGTTTAAAATTTTTGGATATTAGTATGTTAAAAAGAACTTTGGCTTCCTGGTTATGTATTTGGCAATTAAAAAATATATGGTTTAAGTCTCCAATTTCCCACATATAATAAGGATCTGGCTTCACTTTAATTTTATGAAGCTGGCTAGAAAAACGCCCATGGTTGGTTTTGATACGACTTATTGTTGATACAACCCTTCTTGGTATGGATATAATATAGTACCAGTGTTTGTGAGGTATATTCTCATGAACTTTATAATAAAAGTATTGGTCTCATTTCCATATCTCTGCCAATCCTATTTCCATTTTCTAAGGCCGATTTTCTTGAGATAAGGTAGGTAATCTTGAACAATGAGGGATGTATCCTGATTATTGGTAGTTAGATGGGCATTTTTAGCTATTGTATCAGCTGCTACATTACCAAAAATACCAACATAAGATTTAACCCAAAGAAAATGCATTGTTATATTTTAGTTTGTGGCTTGTCGAATGATATTTAATGGTTAAATAAAAAATATACTGGGCGTTCCATCTAAAAAAGGTCATATGTTTAGTTCGTATCTCGAAAAATATAAAATTGGACACACACCATGGGACTTTACGTAAAAATATTTATCAGTTTTTACTTTTGTTGTTATTTACAAGACAACTAAAATACAAGGGATGTCTAAAAATGGAAAAAATGAATTTTGCCTTGTATGTCAAAAACTTGTAGGGCTTTGAAAATACGTTTAGTGTGATCTTTCGTTTCATCAAAAAGTAGCAATAGTTTGCACAAACTGTAAGTCTCTATCCCTAATAATAACCGACATACCCTGCAATTGCAACAAGCATAACACCTCTAACAATTTTTAACTGTAATTTATCAAAAAAGCTTTCAAAATTAATAAATAAGTCTGTAATAGATAATTTTTGTTTTTCATAACATTGATGGTATGATGGTAAGGTCCTTAATCTGCGCAAATGCAAAACAAGTTAGGGGCTTTTGCCTGATTCCGCGCAAATTAATGATCATACTGGCATACCGTCAAATTTAAGAAAAACAAATTACCTACTACCAACCTAAATACATGTTTTAAGGATTTTTTGATATGTTAGATAAAATACAGTTGAAAAATGTCAAAGATGTTTTGCTTGTTGTTAGATTTACCTTAGTAAAAAGAAGCTGAAACAAGTTCCGCATAAAAATTGATATTTTATAAGTACATTATTTAAACAGTTATTATTTCTGTATATTTAAGTTACTATTTTTTAACAAACTAATGTATTAGTGTAAAATGTAATACAGGGCTGTATTACGGTTAAACCACAATGTGAATTTGAAATAAAATTGGCTTTGAAATTTGAATATTTAAATATCAGGACCGTATTTAAAAAAAAATGTAAGTTAGAAATATGAAGGGCGTTTTGTGAAGTTTTCTGCTTGTTTTTGTATTAAAGTCATTTATTATGTTAAAATGTAAAGTTATTTATTTTTAACAAATTTCCCAAAATAAAGGTCCTTAATAAGATGAAACCTCAATGTGTGATACATCATTAAATTTGTATTAAAATAGGCTTTTAAATTTTTATATTAAAATATCAGGAACGCATTTAAAAAAATAAAGTTGATGATGGTGCTACGAGAACGAAACGTTTAAATAAAATAGCATCATTAGATAGAGCAGCAAAAGTGGCAATGCAAAAGGGCAATTTATTATTAAATCCGATTTTAAATAAGACCAGGGAAAAAATATAACATGTATCTCCGGAAATGCTTGGAATTATAAAACTTTCTAAACAGCATTTTATTAGACACATAAAACCTTAACTTTGGTCTCATTTAACTGACTTCGTATCTCTTACCATTTCCAAGATGCCCATACTGACCCTCCTTATCTTGGACACGTTGTATAGCTTTATTTTATTAGTATTTGTTTTGAATTGCTTATAACAAAAATGTTATTTAAATAACAAGTTTAAAAGTATATAATAAATCACAAAACAATAAAAAAAGAAGGTTTTTGTCCTTTTCGCTTGTATTCAAAGATTAAATTTAAAAGTGAAATAGGACTCCGCCAACCTGTTTGGATTCCATTTTCCACCACCCTGGTTTTCTACTTCATTTAACAACAATTTGTCTGTCAGGCCTTTCACTTTGTACGTCTTACATTTAAACTGCACCTGAATTGTCAGAAATGTCTTCCATATGGAAATAAGAAAAATGCAGCTTAGGAGGGATGTATAATAGTTTGTACTCAAAAAGGTAGATTTTTATGATTTTATTTAATCCAATGTAACATAAAAATTGTCATAGAAAATTATGTATACAATTTTGCTTAGAAATTTTTAAAAAATACGGCTATAGCAGCAATTGTTCGAAAGCGTCTCCAAAAAATGTGATTTGAGAAGATCATGATATCTTAGTGTTGGACTACTTAAAATTAAAAAAAAAATTTTCTTGGCTCTCCAGTTCTATTTTTAATTAACTTATATTAATTATTGTAAATGGCTTATCTTTATGTTTTCCTTTTGACTCCAACTTTGTTTCTTCTTCCACGTTAACGACCTTTTTGTTCCTACCATCAATTACATTTATAGATTTATCGACGATAGTACTCTTTTTTACAGTTTTCGTATCCTTAAATCAATTTCTAAGCCTGACTTGAAAAGCAAACCTAGGTTCTGCGTAGGTATTACTTTTTCGTATTAGATTGGGACTTGAAAAATCACGCCCAATGCTAATGCGCTAATGCATCTAAAACAAAAATCATGTTTGATGTCGCGAAAAACCCATCAAATCCTTATCATCTAATATTAAGCGGCTGAGTTATACAGAGCAAAGACCCATTTAATGTTGTGAGCGTCGCATTTAAGAATAACCTTAAGGGCATCAACACATTATATCTGTACCCATTACCCATAGCAGCTTTAAACAGTTTAGATTTCTCTTTTAGCCAAAAAGATGTTTTCTTGTTCTGGTTATAAATAGTATTAAAAATAGAAAAAAAGATCAAGATTCCTAAAATGGGTCATTTTAAACATAACGGACATGATAAAAAACACGTTATTAACAATAAAAGGTCGTGAACAATTTTAGGATCTAAAAGCACCCATTTCAAATTAATAAATATAATTTTTGCACGACCGTTAAAAAAAAATGCTGTTTTTTTAATCGTTAACATGAAGATAAAGTACTCCATTCTAGTACACTACATAAAGTGTTAAAAAGTAACTTTTTCAACCCTTTGAAGCTTTTTTCACACTTTAAATTGGTGTTTTGTTTCTGTGCCTTCTACAATTATCTTAAATATCAATTTATGCAACGTAAACTATTAAGTTACCTTTGATTTCGTCATTATTTTTTTAGTTCATGTGTCACTAGTTTTAAAATTTGACAGTTTGCAAATAAATTTAATAGCAATTATTAAAAATTATTAGTAATAATGAATTTGGACGACTAAGAAATTAAAAAGAATTTATACTGTTTTAGTATTATTTCTACAAAAAGTAAGTACATACAATTTTTTAAAATTAAATAATAAATGCATAGTTATGAAGAGGATCTCTTAAAAAATAAGAAGGCTATGATTTTTTGTTGCAATATAATGGCTGTGGTGCCAAAATTAAAATTAATAAGTTTAGATAAATAAAACATGTATAAAATGGTATTTTGGGAAATTATTATACGGGCGTGGAAAAAATATAGTATGTAATACATGCATAAAGTGTCTTTTTTACTCACGGGATTTGCGCACTAACGGCTCGTGCTGTCAGACTTCCCATTCGTAAAAAAGTTTCACTTTATGCACTTACATAAATTACTAATATTTAGTTTTTCTAGGATTTCTAAGATTCAAGCTGTTACATCTGTTTTAATACGATGGCCGCCGTCACAAAATGGCGGAATTAATATTTTTTCCACAGCTACCTTAATATGGGTATTATTGAAATTATAAGGAATTACACAGGGTGCTCCAAAAAAAAGATCTACAGTGTGTCCAAGATAAGGATCCTAAGCATGGGAATCTCAGTACCTATTGGAGATACAGCTTAGGTTAAATTAGGAAAAAGTTGTGTTTTTTAAAGCCTATTTACATGCCGTTTAAAAACTTGAAAAATTTTCATGGCCTGCTGAGATATTTGGCAAAAACCAAAATTTGACTATATCGATTTCATTTTTTTCTGACTTTATTTGAAGAGATATTAAAAAACTAATAACACTTTTTCATTGGCACTTTTTAGCTACTACATGTTGGTCATTTTAGATTTTATACCCGACGTTTCGTTTTTAAGAAACATCATCAACTTTATTTTTTTATATCCAGTACTATACAATATTTATTTTCAGTACTTACCATTTATATTTGAAAATTTTCCATTTAAAATGAACGCAAAGAGTTTTTTTTTATTTCTTATGCTAACCTACTTTTTACTATATTGTTAATCTTTTTAATAAACTTTACGGCATATTTAACGCTCTTTGAAATTGCTTTAGTGTTTTTTGTGTAACTTGAGAAATTATTTTTACTTTCAAAAATATTATTGTACTGAAATATGTAAGAAATCAATAAAAAGTTAAATTCAAAAAGAAAAAACTTTTTAAGAGTCAGGCCTTTTATCTACTTATTTTTAAAACAAAAAAAATAAAAAATTGAATTTTGACGACTCCTGCCAGTTCCAGTTACACAAAAAAACAAAAAATAAGAAAAGTTTTTACATGTGTTTTATAGTTGAAAACTGATAATAAATTTAAATGGTAAGGACCTACCTAAAATTAATATTAAGAGCTTAAAATTGGTGGATTTTTTTCCACATGAAGACTAAAGTTAAGCTTAAGCAATGAAAAAAAAAAATGTCGAAATTGAATCACCCTAATGTATATCCACTTAAGTAATATCTTATATATGAATGAGCTGTGTTAATAAAAAAATACAATTTTTTATTAAAAAAGTGAGGTTATGCTATTATATACATATTAGAAACTACAGGAATAAAGTTATAAAGTGCTTGTGCTATATTTTTATAATTAAAAAATATATATTTTAAAAAGTAAAGACAATATTATAGTTTTAGAGATTTTTTGTCTAATACTTTTTGCATCTAGCATAAAAAAAAAAAACTTTAAAATGTTTTGAAAATATTTTTTAGGTAAAATTGGATATTTTTAGGAATTAAAAAATTATGCCTCTTTAAGCTTGATCAGTTGTTAAGATGTTATATTTAATTGAAATTTAGTTTTTAAATAAACAAGTTTTAACGCAATATTATTTATTTTTGTTTTTGCAATAAATACTGTTTATCTGTTCATAAGAATTACCATTAAAAATTAATAATAAATTGCTTAGCATGCTATCAATTTTATCTGTATAGAGTATTAAATTAAAATAAAATTCACCTTGCTTCGTCTTTTGGACATCTAAATAATATCAGGTCACTACCCTGCTGTATAACACAACCATCAACAGAACAATATTTTACGTGCATTTTAAACAATATTAAACAGATATAAAAGTCGCAAAATTTTACGTCCTCTCTATATAAATATGCCCCGACCTCTGCAATGCTAACTCGGCACACTGTGTATAGACGACTGCTCGAATTATTCCTTATCAGGCCGCTGGAGGCAGCTATACCCGAGAAAAAGCAATAACGAGAAGCGAGATTAATGTCGGCTCCTTTGTAGTTTTGGGGTCTGATTTTCATAACCTCGAGTTTGACACTGCTGACGTAAACACACCTTATTTTCGAGAAAAATAACTACTAGTTGTGAACAAACAGTCTCTACACTGAGAAAACTAATGAATTAGTATAATACTTTTTGCATCTAGCATAAAAAAAAAACTTTGAAATGTTTTGAAAATAATTTTTAGGTAAAATTGGATATTTTTAGGAATTAAAAAATTATGCCTCTTTAAGCTTGATCAGTGGTTAAGATGTTATATTTAATTGAAATTTCTTTTTAAATAAACAAGTTTTAACGCAATATTATTCATTTTTGTTTTTGCAATAAATACTGTTTATCTGTTCATAAGAATTACTATTAAAAATTAATAATAAATTGCTTAGCATGCTATCAATTTTATTTGTATAGGGTATTAAATTAAATTAAAATTCACCTTGCTTCGTCTTTTGGACATCTAAATAATGTCAGGTCACTACCCTGCTGTATAACACAACCATCAACAGAACAATATTTTACGTGCATTTTAAACAATATTAAACATATATAGAAGTCGCAAAATTTTAAGTCCTCTATATAAATATGCCCCGACCTCTGCAACGCTAACTCGGCACACTGTGTATAGACGACTGCTCGAATTATTCCTTATCGGGCAGCTGGAGGCAGCTATACCCGAGAAAAAGCAATAACGAGAAGCGACATTAATGTCGGCTCCTTTGAAGTTTTGGGGTCTGATTTTCATAACCTCGAGTCTGACACTGCTGACGTAAACACACCTTATTTTTCGAGAAAAATAACTACAAGTTGTGAACAAACAGTCTCTACACTGAGAAAACTAATGAAATGTTCGGCAAAGTTGTTTAGTCTGAGGGCTAATGTACTTGATTTTTTTTTAATTTCTAAATATTACTTAATTATTTATGATTTCTTTTTCTATTTGCTACGAAATATTGTGCTTCATCATATAGGAGTCCAAGTGAATGCATCATAGATGACCCAAGTGCAATAGGATATGCTAAGAGGAAGCCTAAAATTTACTACAGACTTCACGGATATAGGGTTTACAGGAGCACAAATTCACAGAAAAAAATAACATTTTGGCAAAAAGTCATTTTTGATTTTAAAAAATTGCTTGTAAAAAGAAATACGACTCACCAAGAGAAAATTTCGAGTTTTTGTGCAGGGTGCGCAAAGCTTAACATTATCATTGGTATTAAGAAATGACCTAGAATTTCTGTAAATTTAAAATTTTCTCTAGAATAAAGTTAAAAAAATTGTGAGGTTATGTGGTTTTTTAATCTTACCACTTTAAAGAAAAACATTAAATTTTTAACATTTATGCATTTTTAAAGCTAAATTTGAAGAACAGTGTCGAACACAGAAACGAATTTCCAAAAGGCTTAAATTTCTGAAGAATATTTTTCTAGGTTAAAATTTAATTATGACCTATATGCATAAACTCATGAACAAATTTCAGCCTAAAGTTAAAGCTAATACTAATACTAAATTTAAGTTCTTCTGAATAAACCAAGCTTTAAGTTGAGAAAAATTGTAAGGTTTTTGACGCTTTGAAGAAATCATTTCAATTTTCAACGTTTATTTATTATTGGAGCTAAGTTTTAAGTACAGTATCAAATACAAGATCAAATTTCCAAAAGGCTTCAATTTCTGAAGAGCATTTTCTAGATTAAAATTAAGTTACAATCTACCTGCATAAACCCATAAAAATATTGAGACTAAAGTTAAAACTAATAGCTAAAACCAAATTTAATTTTTCCTGCATAAACCAAACTTTTTTTGCTTTTTTAGTCACCTATTCCTTTATGCAAATCAATAACAACAAAAGTTTCTTGATTTCATTTCAGACACAATGTGGTATTCTGTTGTATATGAGTAATTATTAGACGATCATGTTTATACATACCAAAAATGGTCCCTGGAAAAAGAAAAAAGACTTATTCCTTCTTTTGTTTTAGATGGGCAACTGCGGTAAGCACAATGATATCCTAACATGATAATAGTTTAAAAAATATATTATATTCAGGATAGGTATACAAATCGCAAAATTTCTTCACAACTACGCTCTTAAACTAATTTCCAAAATTAGCACACAACCCAACAACGGATTTTAACTTGATCAACACATCCGAAGCTCATAAGCTCGCTAACTAAAGTGGAAAGGGAAACAGCTGATATGTTTGACGGAAACACAACTTAGTTCGCGCATGCTCTATAGATAAACGATTTTGGCGGAAGGCCTAGTTGTCGCTATGTTTCTTCCCGGGCTAGACCCCGATCTCTTTGATGCGGCCGCTGTGATGAGTGTCTCAACTTATATATTTATAGTTCTTAAACATTGCCACATGCAAGCGTTTAATGTATAACCGCGGATTTTTCTAAGTATTCTCGCTTTCGTAAGACAGGTCTAATAGGTTTAAAAAAATAAATCAAACCCTGCTGCAAATAAAAGGCGTATACCTATGTTTCCACCCAATTAATTTTTTAAGAAAAACAATGTATGCACAAGAAAAATAGGGTAATTTGTCTATGTCATTAAGCCCGTTAACTTACGGATCTACTACACCTTTTTCATTTTCAGAAAACAAATAATACAGTTAATTGTTTTTCAATAAATTACTTTTTTAGTAAAAAGGAGGACGGCTCATTAATTATTTTCTGTAAGATAGAATCAGACATTACTGTTTAATTAACCTAAGATAATTATTATGCGAAAAATCGTTAGTAAATACATGTAGAAATAAAGGATCTCTTTTAGCAATAAAAAAGGAATTTAAAAATTAGTTTAAAAATTATTTGATGGTTTTCTGCGAAAAAATAGAAAAAGTAATTTAAAAATAATAATAAAAGAAAATTGGTAAAGTACGGATATATTCATAAAAACGGCATACATAGATTCAAAAGAGAAATCTTTATCTTCTTTTTATGTAAGTATCTACCTTCTTTGGTTCTTTTGTTATTGTCTGGAAAGTGGGAGCAAATCTTGTTTTGATTAAATTTTGGTATGGAGGTTCTTTAAGGCACTGATTTCTAATATTAAACGAATTTTTATTTGGCAAGGTCTCTTTTTCGAGATATGCGTTATTAAAACATAAAATTAACCACAGCCTCTTTAAGGTCTGGCCTCACATAATCGCAACGAGTCCGCATCCGTGCGTCTCGCTGGTGAAATGTAGGGGGATTCGGTGCAAAAAGTTTGTATTTAATAAAATTGCAGTAATATGAGTCTAGTATACTTCGCTTTAAATTACATTTGATCGTAAAATAAACCTGAACAAATAAGCTAACACAGTTTTAAGACTTGGCCAAATACACCGCACTGAGGCCTGCACCGTAGCACGGCCGGGTCTCGGTTTTGAAATGTACCGTTTGCTTAATATTACCGCACCCTAATAACATTGGATTTATAGGTTTTACTTATATATTATTTATAAGATGTAACAATAAAATTATTTTAAATTTTTAGTACTCATTAAAAATCACTTTTTCTCGTATTTTTTATTTACAACAACTAACTTTAAACTACTACTGTTTTTATACTTACTGAACTAAAATAAAAGATACACACATTTTGAAGAGCCTAAAAAACTATATTTTTTTATGTGTTTTGTTTGCTATATGTAGAGAAAAAAATTAGATAATCTTCAGTTCGTTAAAACGGTGTTTGGCGGCTTAATTAAAGGTTTGCTAGTATATGTAACTTTAGTTATTGTTGTTTTTTCCAAGTAGCGATAATTTAACCAGTAACATGTTTTTAGTTTCTTCCATATCATTATTTAAAAAAATAGTTTTTTGAAGTTATTATTAAGGCACTGGCTAAACGACCGGCGGCGCGGCGGTTTTGCTTAAATATAAGAAGAAAACCCGCCGTCCGACGGTTTTTTATATTAATGTATAAGAAAACCGCCAAAAAGGATAATTAATTTGTCATTACCGATAGTTTTTACCAATTTTATCGCTTACATGCCGCCGTCCGGCGGTTTTGTTTATAAACACTATTAAAACATTAAAGTTATTATACCATTTATAATTTTTCAATTTGCTGTGCCATATGCATTTATTTTTTTTGTGGTTTTATTGTTTAATATTGTAGTTTAGTTTTTAGCACCCTTTGGAAAAAAATTGAAGTAGTATAGCGGAATGGACACAGGCAAATAAAACCACTTTTGTATTTATCTTAGCGTTTCGTGGCTGGATTACCACTCTTATCCAGAGCCTATAATTTAAAAAGACACACACACAAACGCCCGGTAAACTTAAAGCTGGGGTCGGGGAACATCGGTGCTTTCCGATCCACGTATGATTTCATTGGCATATCATGTTTTAGACAAAAATGCTTTTATATTTTTTCGAATTAATTTGCCCCACTTTTCTCATCCCATCACCGTGAATCTTATCTCGATGCGACCATAATGCGTTTATGTGTGGCCAAACCTTTAAACTACAGGCCATGAAGTTGCAAAATCTGGCAACACAGCGTGTTAGGAATGTAAAGTAAAGTTTGGAAATAGATCTAAACAATTTAATTTTTTTTTTTTTTGAAGTTAAATTAAAGGGTGTAGTTATTATTTAAAGGAAAAATAACTAGTATATTGTAAGAGGAGAAGTGCCAAAGTATTAACCGTTGTTTTTTCGTTTAATGGCAACAAGAAAATTAGCGCGTACAGCGTATATTTATTCCGTGCCGGGATATGTACATTAAGTGTTAAAGTTTTAAGTTTTTAACATTTAAAAGAAAACAATTATTCTTTTAAATGTTAAAAACATTTAACATTGTGTTATTGATTGATTTAATAGGGGGCATGTTTAATATGCCACGAACGTGTTGCGTTTCGGGCTGTAAAACAAATTACCCCATAGTGATAATGAAATACTTTATCTAAGAATATTTAGTCTTCCAAAAGACGATTGGATAGAAAGAACCTAATTGAAAAAATAAAATGATATTGGTTTTTTTTTCACGGCTCAACAAATCGTATTTAATTAAGTATCTTTTGTGAAAACCGATTATCTGTCACGTTTACTTCAAAATTAATGTAACACACTGCTAATGAAGCAAATGTTTTGTAAATATAAAAACAATTACAGCGATCACCTGCTGTGAAAACCAGTTGATTGTTCATTGCTTTACTTTTTAATGATAACAAAAGGGCACGTCTGTCAACACTTTATATTTAAAGACTTGTCTGTTTGTTAAAGTTCCTTTTAACATTTCAAATGCCCGTAATAATTAAAAAAAAAAAACGTCGGGAAGTTTTTTTACTTTGGAAAAAATGTTCAACGGCAAACGCGTCATTTATTTTGTCGGACAAGTTTACCGAAATATTTAACATGCAGTTTTTTAAACATTGTACCAAAAATCGTAAGTGTTAGGGAGGGCACAGACGTGCAGGTGTAACCACGGTCTACCGTGGGTATGCCCACGGTAGACCCTGCACAGTTTTTTATTCAGGTAGACCTGAGCGTGTGTAGGGCAAAACTGTGCAGTTTTTTAACCCGTTCAGGCGACCTGAGAAAAATCAAAAATATCCTATTTGTACCGGCCACAGACACGCAGGTCGACCGTAGAAGTCGTAAAGTTTTTTAACCTGTTTATTTTAAAAAGGCGACCGAAGCCGGCATCCTTTGTAAACTCGAGGGTGAACTGGTTTATTTGTAATTGAAAAAATACATAGTAATTGATTATGGCAACAGAATTTTTTAAACAATGCAAAACATTTTTTGGGTTGTTTTTTTTTTAATTTTTTAAAAGAATAAACTATAGGTAAACTCCATTTAATAACTTAATGATTATAAATATAATTTAAATGTATAAAAATACTAAAATTAAATAAATAATATACAAGGTGTCCCATTAAAAAAAGCTTGTGTGTATGACTATGGTTACCATAATTTCTTTAGTCAAATTAAAATGAGACAAATAACTTTGTTTTCTCATTAATGCATTTATTGATATTTTCGACTGCTTGCTACATTTTCAAACCGAAAATTTAGCAAAGCTTCAGGACTGAAGTCAAAATGTCAATAAATACAGTGCTGGAAAATATAGCTATTTGTTTCTTTTAATTTGAAATGTACTATCAGAAAGTAACGGACAACTTAATTCAGTAACTCTTTAATCAATATCGAAACACCTTTATTTCTGATATGTTAAGCGGGAGGGGGACCACTATTTTAAACCTAAATGTTTTCCTAAAAAATAGTTTATAAAAACAAAACGTAAACATAATTAATATGCACAATGTGTCACCTTAATTCTTTAGACTGTCTTCTTACCACGCATTGGCAAAAATGGACGGAGGTAAACGGGGCGCGAAAAAATCTCTTTTACCTGCACGCCTGTAAGGTTACGTTTATATCATAGGTAAATGGGCGCCAGCCCTTCCCGGAGAGGGGTGTGGGTCAGGGCAGGTAAGAATTCCTATAATTGACACTAATAATTTGTATACCACTTAGTCAGTTCAGTTCTCATTGTAATAGTGAATTGATGTGCGAAAAGATTTCCACTCAAGATTTTAATAGTGAGAAAATGTCGGTATCAGTAATTGAAAGTGTGAGTGGAAAAAGATTTAATAGCCTACAAAAATTTTACATTTTCAAAAGACAGTAAACAAAAGAATGTAAATATTTTTTGATGCAATAAATGTTTCGTAATTAATAATTTTTTAAAAATAGACCAACATTTTTATTTCGATACCTTTACTTTAAAGAAAACATTTGCGCCCCGTTTACCTATACGATTTTATCGACCCCAAGATCCCTGCGCCCCATTTACCTGTTCAATAAAACTTTTGCGAAGGTCTTGCGCCCTGTTTACCACCGACGGCAAAAATTACCCATAGAAGTGGAGCTACGTGACATGTAAACGTTTTATATATTTATTATTATATTAGTACCTGGACTTTTACAATGGGCCGTTATCAAAACCAGTGTAGCCCCTTTATTATACTGCGCCGCTTTTTCCTACTAGCAGCGCAAAACGGCACCGACCGGAGGGTGAATCACATTTTGGACTCTACGTGGACTTGATAACTTTTATGATTTTTATTAGTTGATTTCAACGAAATTTCATGTTATTGCCATAAACGACAACCTTTTAGTTGTTGTTTAGTCTCTAGTGTGGGGTGGTTGTCATTTTTCACAGCACACAGTCAACGCAAGTTAAAAGAATGTCTGGTCTGAACCAAAAAAAATCATTGAAGAATTTATTGAAATGTATAAATCTTATCCATGTCTATGGCAAATCAAAAACAAGGATTACCATGACCGAAATAAACGGGAAGCTGCTTATCAAGAACTTGTTAAAAAATTAAAGGTTGTTTTGTAAGATAATAAAATTGAAAGTTGAGATTATACTCCCAACTCGGACCTATACTTAAAAAGGTAAAAGTTGTTTTATTTTTAATTTATTTTTTTATATATCTTGTTTTATATATATATATATATATATATATATATATATATATATATATATATATATATATATATATACTTTGTTATATGATTCTTTGACCAAAAATTATAAATTTATAAGAGTAATTTTTCTTGGATTTTGGTCAGTTAAATAAATATTAAAATGGATAAATTGTCATGTTTTTTATTTATTTTTTTAGGCAAAATTTGACTTTTAACAAAAATAAAATATGACATTTTAACCATTTTAATATTTACTTAACTGACCTGAATCCAAGAAAAATTACTCTTATATATATATATATATATATATATATATATATATATATATATATATATATATATATATATATATATATATATATATATACATATATATATATATATATATATATATATATATATATATATATAGGTAATGTCGAAGGTCAAAAAGGGACTATTAAATTAAATACCGAGTTACACTTTTCAAGAAGATAGTTATCTACAAGTTCCCTATTTACACTTTTTTTCTATTTTAAATATTAACTGAGCTACGGAAGAAAAAAAGTGGACCAAACGGTTTTTTGGAAACATCTAGTAAGCCATGATTATTCTTAACGAAATAAAAAGCGATTTAAACTAAGCACTAAAAAATACAGTTCTTTTCCCATTTATCCATCTCTGTAGCGAAAGCGGTTTTCAAGATCACTGTACTAAACATCGAAAATAGTATACCCTGTATAATACATTTTATCAAAGAAGGAAAGTATTTAAAGGCCTCAATAAGAAATATTTTATTCTTTAAAAAAATCATAAAAAACAATAAAATAAAACGAAACTATTTACATATATTGTGGCTACAGCAATACCGTATTTGTCATTTAACCTAAACATTTATTTAAATTATATAATTTTTAATTATTATATCCTTTACCTGTTAAACTTTATTATTCATTAAAAAGAAATCTGTTTACGGCCGACCGAAGGAAAAAACTGTGCAGTTAAACCTGATTGCCCCACACACGCTCAGGTCTCAGGTCTACCCGAGTAGTGTTTCGGCCGACCGGAGAAAAAACTGTGCAGTTAAAACTGTACAGTTATACCTGATTGCCCCACACACGCTCAGGTCTCAGGTCTACCTGAATAAAAAACTGTACAGGTCTACCGTTGGTATACCCACGGTAGACCGTGGTTACACCTGCACGTCTGTGCCCTCCCTTACAGTCACAAAACCATAAGGCTAATAGACATGATTTGGGTATCGAACTGAAAGGGCCTTAAGTGTAACCCTTACGATATTTGGCACAATGTTTAACAGTTGCATCTAACACATTGTGGTAAACTTACCAACAAAAACAGTGACGCGTTTGCCCAGTCCGACACCCAAAACATTTGACATTGATAGGTTGGGTTAAAGCACCAGTTTCATATATGGCGATATGAATATTTGTGGTAGACTCGACAAAAGGGTTTTAAAAGTGTTATTATTATAAAGTCAAGTCAAGTCACCCATCCAAATTATGGGCGCAGTGAAATGCGCGCCCATAGTTTGGATGGGTGACTCGGCACCAGCGGTGTTTTGGGCAACGGCACACGGTGTTCTGCTCGGGGATGCGGACCGAGCAACAACCATCCAAGTTATGGAATGAATGGTGTGTGAATGGGAAGGAGTAGGGGTCAAGGTACAATAAGCCTTCAGGCTGCAGTGCACCACCTAGGGGGGCGGTCGTCGGACCTGGGTGGGATGACCCCAAAAGGGTGAAAAAAATAAAAGTCAATTTCATTACTGGCCTAGAGACTAATTATTAAACGAATAAAATACTAAAAGAAAATAAAAAGTTTTCGGCCTTACCTATAGAAAGCGCTAGTTACCGTCATATTACCATACATACCGAAATGCACCAAATTTAAATGGGATATTATACGTCGGAAATAAGTCCTTGTTACTAAACATACAGAGTGGCCCAATTGTCCAAGAGAGTCTAAAATTTCTGTTGTTTAACAAGAAATGACAAAAAGGTTCATATAAAAGTTGTGGGGATTTTAAACGCGCATGTGCTACAAATATTTAAATGTATACAAAGTGTCCCAAAAAAGTTATGACTAAGAAATTATTTTTTTAAGTGTAATCCATATTTTTGTTTACAGCTGTGGATTTACCATAAAATTTTTGCATTTAATACGCTATTTTATTTCGGTACTTGTGCCGATGTAGCCACGCTATTTATAATTTACTGATACTTTTGTAAAAATAGAATACCAAAAAATTATGAAAAAACGGAAACATATTAGCCATTAATAATACTTAACTAGGTGTTTTAAAGTTCTAAGTACCACAGAATAAATCACTAGATCTTATACAGGGTATTTCTTGTAGCTTAGCCAATATCCCAATATCTTAATTGCCATATCTCATTTTTTATTTAATGAAACACCCTGTACATTAGGCCAGCTTTAGATTTTAGGAAAAAGAAGGTGAGTTTCTTTACCGATTTCTATACTAAAAATGTATACTTTAGACATTTAAGGTTTTTTAAAAATCCTGACAAGTATTTTTTATTTTTTGATAAAGTAGAACTTTGGTATTTTCAATACAACACCCAGTGTCAATATTCTTAAATTTTATCTCTTTCCTTTAAAAAAATGTAATAAGGGTATGGTTATTTCCAGAAATTAAACATTTTTGAACTCTAAAAAATTCACTCTATGGAGATTACGAATATTATTTATCAATAAAAAAATTCTGCATCTAACGTTACAAAAATGCGGCAAAAAATATAGGACAATTTTTTGCAGGTCGATAAACTACTTTATTTATTAAAAATTACTATAGCCTATGTTACATTTTTTAAAAGGGAATAGATTAAATTTTAAGAATATTGACAAAAATACTTGGCGTTTCATTAAAACTAACAAAGTTTCCTTTTTAAAAAAATTACTCTTTTTGTCTTGAATTATTTAAAAATCTTAAATATCCTGAAAACCTTACATTCTTGGTATAGGAATCGCCAAGAAAACTAACCTTAATGGCCCAATATACGGGGTGTTTTTTTGTTTAAAAAAATTGAGATTTAGTATTGTAAATGCTGAGATCTATGAGATGCTAAAAGAAGTACCCTGTATAAGATCTAGTAAATATTCTTTTAGAATTTTTTCTGTGGTCCTTAGTGGCTTAAAACATTTAGTTAATTATTATTAATGACTAATTTGTTCCCGTTTCCCTATGTCGGGTATCCTGTTTTTTAAAAAAGTTTTAGTATTAAAAACAGGGTGGTAACATCGCCACAAGGGTAAAAATAAAATAACTAATTATATGCAAAATTTTATGCTGAATCCGATTAGGTAAACAAAAATATGGATTACAATTTAAAAGAAAAACTGGATTTTTAGCCATAACTTTTTGGGAGACTCTGTATACATTAAAACTTTTGGAAAATGCACGTTTGAAACGCTTTTCCTACTTGACGAAAACATGTAAATGTATTATTGTATAGCAGCTATTCACGCGGACCGCTCAAAGTAGGAAAGAAACAGATGTCGAACTCTGCAGAACGCGGAGGCCGATTGTGCCTCTTTCGCGCTCCCGCTTGCAATTTAAGCTTTAAATAGAACGCCACATGAGTCATGTTTTTGTGCGTGCAGCCAGCTCCATCGAATTGTAAGACGTTATCACGTCAATAACATTACTTTATTATAATTTTCAAACCATTTTAGATATTTAAGGTAGTTGTCGTGGTATAGGAGATCCGTCAGGAAATTTTATATTTTTGTCTACGTATTAAAGACATTAAAATACAATTACCCTTAAAATTTAAAGTCGATTGACCACTTAGAATCTAAAAAAAAAAATAATATAAATTGGATATTTAACATGGATGGTATACGCTCCTAGTAGTTCTGTATCGGTTTTTTAGTTATAAAAAACCAGCTTACCGTCAGATATTTTCAAAAAACTAACAGTCTTTTAATGAATTTGTTTTGAGATAATGAAAAAAATATAAATTATTTTGATCATCTAGTTATTAATAATAAATGGTTTAAAATTTAACAATTTATAAGAAATATACTTACTAGCAAGTCGAGCAGAAACGGCTTCGGCAACGCTGTTGTTAGGGAGTTATTGCAAGTTGCCTTATATTGATCGAGTATTATTTATACCTTATTTAAATTGTGCTTGTACCCATATTTTAGAATTATTGCACATCATATTAATCAGTGTTAAATTCAATTCAAACCCGAGCGGAGTTCGGAAGTTACCAAAAATTTTTTTCCCAAATCTTCAAGAACAAAAAAGTATTCCCGTTAACTTACATAAAATTTACCGGAAGGTTTTTATTTGCTCCGAGGGGAATGTCCCCACCGGGCCACCTCCTGTATTCTACGATATTATTGATTTTAGTATTAATATTAGTAATAAAAAAGGATTTTTTTAAGTCAGTATTTATTATTTAACGCGGTTAGCGATGGGTAGTATGGTCGTATTACTTTCGGAATTACAGAAATACATTTGAAAAGCGAAGTTATAAGTATTTTCTACCCCAAAAATATTACGATTGTGGTCGACAGTCGTTCGGTTACACGAATAGTTCCAGTTAAAATAAGACACTGTTAAGACCAAAATAAGTCACGAATTAAAACCGGCATAAATAAAGCCGGGCACTTTCCTTATTAAAGGAGTCTCTATTCCAAAATGCATTTGCGCAAACTTGGATGTCAAAATTGGACCAGTACTATTAGTAAAATGTAAATTAAATAAAAAACACTGTGTAGTTACGGACTGTACACTGTACATCAATTTAGTCTTCGTAGGATATGGTCACGTGATCATTTATGACGTAAACAACGGGTTGCTTACCATTCGGTCGCAATTGTTGATGTGGTGTTAGAGAAATATTGCATATTGAATGAGTCCACTAATTATACCGACCTTATTTTGACTCCAAATTTGTGCGTACGTTTTTCGGTACTTTATTAAAAGTTGTTTAACACAACGCCCATATAACGTATCATTACCAAAAGTTATAAACGCCAATCGAAGTTTAAAATATAGTTTTTGGTGGCTAAGTTTTGCAAAACAAAAATATTAATCTTATGGGCGTAACATTTTAAAATAGCCTTAACTGGCACAAACACATTTTATATATAGCCACGGCAGCTTTAAAGAGTATTTTTCCTTCTAATATATACATTTTGTATGTGTCCCAAATGCGACCCCCTTTGAAATATTGTTTTCATATCTGCTCCAAATATTCTTTGTTTTTGCTTTAAATATTTACCTTAAAAAAGAAAGGAAAAAACAAATAACAATGTACACCTCGTATTATAGTTTTCTATGTCATCCTGTATATTAGACCAATAAAAAATGCGATCTGTAGCGTGTTCCATAGAAATTTAGTCACATACATATTTACATTTTTTTACGTAATTCTAAACGATATAAAAATCCGTAGCCTATTTGGCCACAATAAATTGATAATGAATACCTAATAAGTAACTCCGGTTACTGTAGTTTTAAACCAATAAAATAATTCTTTTATTGTGGTAACCAGGGTAACTGACTTTTTAAACCAATGAAATACATTTTTTGTTCAGGTGTTTTTCTCAATTTATAGTGAAGAGAGTATAATGAGGTAATTTGCTATACCTCCTATTTTCTTTTTGTTTTTTATGACAGCTTGGCGCTTTTAAAACACCCGTTAAAAAAATGTCGCGTACGTATGTGCCATGTTTAATTTTATTGTGTTATTGTAAAATATAGACGAATGAAGTTTAAATTTTGTGTACTGTCATTGTAAAAGCAATTTAGTTCTTTATAATCCTTGATAAACTAAAATAGTGGGTGGATATTAGTGATTTTTAATTTCTGAGTGCGAGGCAACAAAAATAAAGTGCAGTATTATTTGCAGATGCGATAATAGCAGATACTGTGGTATATGCAAACCATGCTTTGACTATGTTTTAGAAGTTAGTAATGTTAGTAAAATCACTTTGTAATTTTCATTGGCTCAAAAGTAACAAAAATATGTGATTTATTTTGTCAAAGAAATCTCTCATCGGGTACAGTCATGCATAAAAATAATAAATGACTACAGTTTCGTGTACTTTTACAGCGCGCATAGTCAATATTTTTTCTGACAATACCGTACCACGACAACTACGTTAATTCGTATTTGGTGCATTATTTTATAAAATGCTTTATAGATTACTTACTCTATAATTGCTTTAAAGCAGCAAAAGATATTTTTTAATATGAGATATTAAAAAAAATTATACGCCACTGCTTTTTTTCTAGAATAAAAACTATTTTTGAAGTCCCCATAGAATTTGGAATAAGTTTAATTTTTAATTTTTTTCAATGCACCGTTTTCAAAGAAAAGAATAAAAACCCTTTTGATGCAGACAAATTTGCCAAAATTATGACAAATCTAGACAAGTTTAAGCGTGCCAAGTGTAATATTACACGAACCACTTGGTGCCACTTTTGACCCCTCCATAACTCAAAACCTATTTAACTTAAACACATAAAACTACGTGTGTTTATTATTCATAAGGACAACTAGAAGCACAAATTTCATAAAGCTAGCTCAACCGGTTATAAAGATATGAAGGTTCAAAGTCGTCAATTTTCCACTGACTGACTTACTCACTGGCTTACTCACTGGCTGAATGATATACAGATTAAAAACCTATTCCACTTCCAGATGACCTAGATAAAATTTGGAATTCATCTTAGTAATTTGGTGTAAGAGTAGGAAAAATCTAAAAATAAAAAAAAAGTTAAAAAATACAGAGGGTCGAGGGGTTTGCCATACAAACAAAAGGTGAAAACTATGCAGCGAAAATGCAAGAAAGAATATAAAATCGAAATACATGCCTACTTTTATTTATTAAAAGGTTATGATATCACACTAAAACCTTAAATGTAAAAAAGTTAAACCAAGTTTCACAAATCTATAGGTTTAGATTTGACTTGGATGGATTTTATCAAAAATAAACAAATATTTAAATAAGTTAAATAACTTTATAAAATGACTAATGAAAACTGGTTAAGTCAAATCTAACCCACTTTAAGATCTTTTATATTTTTAGATTATGTACTAACTTGGGACTCAGTTAGACCTCTATTCTTTTTGCGGCGAAGCCCACAGCCAAGCATAAAATTAGTATTGAACTTGGCTCATCTTTTTAAATTTCAAATTATTTTTGTTAACAAATGACCGGTCACAAAGTTTTTTTTTAATTTTATTTTTTTAACGGTGCATCGTTCGGAAAAAATCAGAGGAATAAATTTGTTACAAATTCAATAAGGATTTTAAATATAATTTTTATTTTAGGAAAAAACAGTGGCGCACCATTTTTTCTCGAGAAATAATCCATACAAATATGGTACGAACACCACTGATGATTTAATTTTTGATATATTTCGCATTAAAAAATATATTTTGCTACTTTAAAGCAATGTAAAAAATTCCAATTAAACTTTTGAAGATGTTTGAAAATTATTATAAAAATAAAAGGTTCTTTTTAGAATTTTATCAAAAAAGAAAGGTAAGGTCGTAAATAATAGGGGTGATAGGGTGAGTCCAATAATGTTAGTTCTACATATAAAAAAGTTCTATCGCACCTTGTTACAAAGCCCTTGCCCTTTAAAATTATAATTTAAAAAAAACTGTTTCAATAATATGTTTTTTTTCACGTCCGCGAGAGGGTGATGCATGGTTTTCATACCCTGTGATCAGATAAGGACCTAAGTCCGAATAACAGAAGATATTCCTAAATTGTTAAGCAGCCAACTTAAATCTTGGGAAGGAAAAAAAAGGAACCTCTTGCTGATGCGCCTTTGTCCACGGCTATATTAGTCCATGCTATGCCACTGCGCTGAGGAACTCCCAGAATCCATGTCGTATTAAGTCAATTAAGTTATTTTGCAAAATTCGGAACAAGATTAACTTAAATATTTCCAGCTAAATTAGTCTTTGATGTGGAAAACTTAGTCCCTAGTTCGCGCTTATATTAACCCTTTAAGGTATGTGGTTCTATGCAAATCTTGACAAAGTTCCGTAAGTAGAAGTGCATACTGTAGCTATGACTTAATTTAAAAGAAAGTTAAATATAAACAAGAATATTAATACAAAAAATATCTTAAGTTAAAAATTTTATGTGTAAAAAAGCATATGTCTAGCAGAGTGACAATCCCTTTGTACGTATCGTAACCGACGTAATTTTATAAGGGCCTGAAGGTGATGGTCACGTAATTATTTGTGACGTAGGCATCCGGGTGGCTATCATTGAAAGCATAGAAATAAGTATTATGTTATTTATGTTGAAAGCCGAAATCTGTCGATATTATCAACAGGTAAAAAGGGAGGCACTGATTCTTTCTGAAACACTAAAGAGGGACGGAATTTTGAGTAGCTCGCGGATTTTAACGTTAGGCAGCGAGATAAATGGCAAGAGCATAGTTTTTATGGTCGCGCTTTCAAACAATCTTTTAAAAAGTAAAAGTTTAAGCGTTATTGACGTAACAACGTTTTATAATTCGATGAAGCCGGCTGCACGCACCAAAAACATAACTCATGCGGCGTTACCTCGCTCTGAGGAGTTCCATTTAAGGCTTAAAGTGCAAGCGAGAGTGCGGAACGAGCGACAGAGAGCGTGTGTTGTGTGTTCCTGCCAAATGTAGCAATTATAGAAAATATTTTAGGAAGGATGGTTCATAAGTAAACGTGTTTACTTTTCTTAAAGAGAAAAACTTAAGAAAAAATGTAGGTATTGCAGCCATACATAGAGAAAGGCGTGGTATGTGCAAATCATTTTTGCCCCTCACAGGTTAGTTATTTATAGAAAGTTAAAAATCTTAAATTTTTAAGTGTTTAATTGCAGTGAGTACCGGGTTCTTATTAAGCTTTTTATTATAGCCTATTTGACTTTAGTTAAAATATCGTTTATGTTATTTAAGTAGCACTAGATTCTTTTGTATTTTACAAAAATATTATCAATATTCACCCAATATCTTATAATTTTATTCCAAAATTCCATGTATCCCCATTTAAAATAATATAAAATTAGCACCTGGATCATCAGCTGATAATCTTGAATTTAACGGCCTGGGTCCTAATTCTCGAGCACAAGAGAACTGATTCGATCACATTGCCAAAATGATCGTTCACTTCCCAGGCTGTTTTCCTTACAGTCACGTGATGAGAGCAGTCGTTTGCGTTCAAGAATACCTATTTAAGCATCCAGTTAAGTTCCAGAGAACTTCGCCCACTTTTCTCATGAGAACGCTGTTCCCCAGTTTCAAGAATAAGGACGCTGTTGTTTTACGTAGGTTACTTACTTATTTAACAGCAAATGCTATGTAAAAAAATCGGTTGTTTGTAAAGTCGGTTTACTGGCGATAGTTGAACGTGACAACGTCATAAGAAAATACTGATGGAATGGTTGCATTTTTCAAAAGAAAATTAAACAATTTACACCACATTCACTTTTTACTGCACTTCCTGCTTGACGAAAACATGTAAATGTATTAGTGTATAGAACCGCTCAAAGAAGGAGAGAAACAGATGTCGAACGCGGAGGTCGATTGTGCTTCTTTCGCGCTCTCGCTTGCGCTTCAAGCTTTAAATGGAATGCCGCATGAGTCATGTTTTTTTGTACGTGCAGCCGGCTCCATTAAATTATAAGACGTTATCACCCCAAAAATATCTATTGCAACGAGCCACTTGAAGTAAATAAACGCGCATTTGACAATATTTTGAAAGTTTGAACTCGGATTTTTCTAAAAATGAGTCGACTTGCTTCATTTCAGAAACGACAAATTAATAACCAAATTAAAAAATCCATCCTAAAAACTAAAAACTTAAATCAAACAACAGAAATATTTTGCCTAAAAATGTTTTTCTCCAATAACATTCGACATGACTTTTTCGCAAAAAACCAACAAGCAAAAAAAATTATTTTATTAATTTATTAGGCACCCTAAATAATTTCCAATATTTAAAGGTTATGCCCTCATGAAGCCACATTATATACTAATTAAAGAAAAAACACGTTTTTAAATATTAAACTCTTTTTGTAACAAGGACCAAAGTCTTTGTAGTGAGTCACCCTGTATAAAACATAATATTTAAAGTAAAACCAAAACCACTTTTATATTAATTTTACAACAGGTTTTAATTTATTTTAATAATGAAGTTTTAAAAATAAAAAACCCTTTCGTTATTTTATGAGAGTGGTTATTTTAAGCAAGACGCTCAAAGAATAAAATAACTTAGCTTTCACCAGGCTTATTTTAGAGTCTTAAAAACTTTTATTAAGGCAGAAGAGAAAGAAAGAAACGCAAAAATATTTTATTTTGAGCTAACATTTTATATAAAGGATAAAAAAAGGCAGCATTACGGTGAGAAATTAACATAACATAATAAAATAAATAAACAGTTTTTAATAAACATTAAACCGACTTTAAAACAATAATTAAACTCGCTAAAAAATAAAAAATAAAATAATATTAAAAAAAGTGGGATAAAAATACCATATTTGGTATTAACTATAAAAAGCAATTGTTTATTTAGGCACTAACATTCAGTTGTTTAGCACATTATTACCCGACCTTATTTTTTTAGTTTTTACTGTTTTGAATTTTATTATTGTTCTGAAATCGGTTCAATTTTTTAAACGGTCTATTTTTCGCCTTTTAGTTTATTAGTATTACTACTAAATCAGTAAACAAACTACAGTAAAAGCACGAGCACGTGTAATTTGATTGCTTTGAAGCAAATTAAAACAAAACAAAAAAAATATTTATCTAACCAGAACTAACGATGACCACCCAATGTGACAGTTTTGCATCACCGTCTGTAGCGCTTTTAACCAAAAGATTAATTTTGCCCCAATATTGTCGATACTAAATGCGCTCCTTTATTATCGAGCATATTCCCTACCTAGAGGCAGCTTTGCCACACGAACAACTTACGGCAGAAAGAAAAATAGATCTAGTACCTTTCCCTCTAACGATATTGTCTTAGTTTTTTTATGGGACCACCGCGGATGTGCACTTTTTAAATAAAAAAGCATTTTTAAAATCGGTTCACAAACGCCGGAGTAATCGCGTAACATACACACACAAAAACATACAGGCTAGTTGAGAACCTCCTCGTTTTTGAAGTCGTTTAAAAATGATTTATCCGTAAATAAAATATAACATGCAAATTCAGCGTTCTGAACTATTTTTACATTTTTATTAGCTTTACTGATGTGTATGTATGTTTATATGTATGTAACTTCTTTTTAACTATTCATCCTCTGCTGGAGATTTACAATACTAATGACGAGAAATTATCAAATAATTTTGTTTTTGACAAGAATCGAACCTAAAAGTAAAAAATTAATACAGTTAAAAAAATAAAACACGCTTTAACGCACATTGAACTAAAAAGTGAAAAATCACCCTTAACAACAGTAATAAACACAAAATACTTGTAAAAAAGCGTGAGCGCTTTGTGTCATATTTTTCATATATCGAGCACTCGACCCTTTTTATACTAATACTAGTATTTTTGTTTATTATTGCTTTAAGATTATTCTAAAAATTATTTTTCACTTTTAAGTTAAATGTGCTTTAAAAAGGGTGTTTCTTAGTTTTTTAACTATATTTATTTCTCTAAAAGCGGTGTTTACAATGTCGTGTTAACAAACTCGGAGTTAAATTAACTAGGTGAAAATGTATTTGACAGGTTTTAAAACTTTACTAGGACTTCAACCACATAATAATTTAACTCCGACTTTGTTAGGACGACATTGTAAAAGCCGCTCTTAATTGTTCTTAATTTTATTAGTTTTGTAATTATTTCTTTGCAATAATATTTCGCTGTTTCGTTACTTTAAACTCTTTTCTACCCATTGTCAAAAATTGCCCATAAACTTTAAAAAAAAATTACTTGTATTTATTCAAAAATTGAAATACTTACTAGTGGATTTAGTGGAATTATGTTTAAAAGATTAGAGTCCGGCCGAAACTGCTTTTTGGCCGAAACCGAAATTTCGGATATGGCTTCAGTTTCAGCCGTAACCGTAACCGAAACTCACGTGGTCAAGTATAAAATACCCTAAAATATTGAAATTTGGAGCGCATATACTTCTTTTCATGAGGGTGCGGAGGGAGGGTTCTAGAAAATTTTGAAGAGCAAAAAAAAAAAAAAAAAGAACTTGGCTTTAAAAACCATTTTATTTTAATTATTGTTAGAATTAAGATATAGCGTTGCCGTGCGAATCGAAGTTAGGCGGGCGTACGCCAAGTTCCAAAATCAGTTTCAGTTTCGAGTGACGTTTTTGCTTCCAGCAGCCTGTGGTTCGTAGAAGCAAACAACTTTTGGGTTTGGTGAGTTAGAGATTACTCGATATACTTGAATAACCGATTTATTCAAAGCAAACGCTGGCAACCTAACTAACTACATATTGGAGAAATACATACATTTATAATATTTTTAGGTAATACAATATATGTTACCTTAAGATAAAATACGGTACAATTAGTAGTCATCATAAAATAATAGATAAACTACGAGAAAATAACTAATACATAATTTACCAGAGATTATCGTTAAGATAATTTACGGTATAAAAATACTATGCGAAATATAATATGATAAAATTCGAGAAATAATAATAATAAGCAATACACCGAGATTTATCTCTTACACCTACGCTTACTGTCTCTATTACATTTGGTTTACAGGATGGCACAAGCATAATTGGTTGGCACAAATATAATTCCTCCCGGCTGAAATGGAAGCCTAGGGTTGGTTTGGCAGGCTGGGCTGACCATCACTTTGGTGGGCTGGAGAGTTTCTTCTCTTGTAACACATTGGTATCAGTGGATAAGGATAGCATAAACGATAGTAACATTTGATGCATCCAAAACATATGACACAGACCAGAATGCTGATACAAATAAATACCCATGTAGACGAAGGATTTTCTTTTGGCTCGGTTGGCAGAATTAATTCGTGTTGTGAATTAATTTTATTGGTAAGGCTCTGGATAGTGTCCAAATTAATACTCTTCAACATCATTTTGGTTGAATACTGCGGTATTGCTGACAGGTTCAATGCAGGTAACTGGATAATTATTGAAGTTGGAAGAATGGTTTCTTCATGTGAATAGGTTTCTTTATTTATTTGGAAACTACACTTTTCAGGTATTGTAATGAGGTAGCTACCAGGTTGTAACTCATGGTGTTTTTCAATTGCACAGTTTTCCGTAATAATTGTGTCTTTTGGCGTGGTGAACAAGACATTATCGGGGGTAACTTGGTTGGCAATGGCTTCTTCAAGATGAACGTCTAGAGCAGTACAATTTTCAGCTTGGTTGTGTAGAATAACATTGACTACACAGTCGTCTTGGATCTGGAGGTGGTTGTTACAGTAATACGTGTTTTCTATTTCTTCACAGAGTTTAGTTCCATATTGATATAGACCATTTTTCTCATTTAGGTAAAGGTATGATTTGATTGGTAATATAATTTTGTTTTGGACTAGTACAGGATAAAGGAAATAACTAGTAAAGGTTTCTGATTTTAGAATAGGAAAATGGATAAGAAATATTATTTTTTCTTTTTCATATATTAACTGAATTCCTAAAAGTTGATAGTAACTATGTTGATTTGAAAATTTTACTAGCTGTTCTGTTGAATAAAGAGAGCTCATTTTATCAATAATAAACTGCAAATTTTCTACAGAGAGAAATAAAGGATGTATTTTATTTAAATTAGCAAAAGTAATAGCGTTAACAATTTGTGTCAACTTTAAACCAAAGTATTTATTTTATTTATGCTTTCTTGCAAATTATTAAGAAGTTGCATAGTTGCATCAATGTTAACTTTAATTTGAGAAAAACTTTTATTGGAACTAGTTATTATTTCTTTAGCAAGATGAATTTGGTCATTAATTTTATCTTGAAGAAGGTGGTCGTTTCTATTAAGAAATTTTAGTATTTTATTGATTCTATCGCCATCTTCGGCATCAAGAGTACCAAAAAGCCATTTAGAAACTTTACCTCCCAAATTAATTAATCCACGTTTTTGTCTTAAAGAAGGTATAATTGTTTTTAACAGGTGATCATTATTATTTAGCAAAGCATTAGCTTGTTGAATTAATTTAAGAGATTGATCACTGCAATTTTTTCTCGATAAATTTTATTTGCTGCTTTAAATTGGATTGCATTTCTTGCAACTCCAAATAATTTAAATATGTTACAAAAGTGTGTTTGCTTGATATAATTTTTGAAGTATGTAGTTTAACTGGGAGAATTGGATTAAAAAGTTTTTGGATTGTGCCAAAACAAAACGTAAATAAAAGAATAAATGAGAAATATGATAGTAGGTGCATCTGAAACAAACAAAAAAAAATGAATTAGCGTTTCTTACGCTTTTTCAAATTATGTTTAGAATATTTTCATGTTTCAGTTTTAACTTTATTCTTAGTTTGAGCGATTGGTGTTATCTTAGAAAACTTAGGGGCTAATTTATCCCTTGTTTCTTCTTTATGAAAAATTTGGTCATCTTTTGTGATAGTAAAAGGCTTATCACGAGTTAAATTAACCTTTTGTGTGTCTTGTTCCTTTTTTTTCTTGAAATTTTGAATGTAAATTTTTATACATTTCCGACATTTTGTTTTTGTGATCTTGAACATATTTAGAAATTATATCATTTTCTTGAATATCAAATGGGCTTTTTAGAAGTAAAATGTCCTGATATTATTTCGAAAGGGGTAAAATTTGTACTAGAATGAATTGCATTATTATAATAAAGAAGTGAATATTGGATCAAATTGTTTAATGAGTCGCTTGACTGTTGCTGCATCTGAGTACGAACTCGCTCTAATAACGTAGAATGAAATCGCTCAATGTAGCTGTTTGAATTTGGATTTTTTGGTGTAGTGTAATGTATATTTATTTTGTGAATTTTGCAAAAGTTTTGAAAAGCTTGATTACTAAATTCGGTTCCGTTATCACAAATAATTGTGTCAGGTATACCGTAATGTGATATAAAAATTAAAAACGCGTCAAGTATATTTACTGAGTTTAAACCTCCAATAGCATATGCTTGAGCAAATTTTGAAAAAGTATCGATTATAGTCAAAAATTTTTCTTTCGAAATTGACAGAGTGTCTAAATGAACTCTTTCAAAAGGCTTGGATCCAATAGGTATCGGTTGAAACTCAAATTTATTTGGATTTCTTTCGTATTTAGCCTTTTGACAAATATTACAGTTATTAATATAATTGGTTACGTCATTTATGAGATTTGGCCAATAATAATTCTTTTTTAAAGATTCAATAGTGGTTGTTATCCCACGATGCCCTGTTTTGTATACATGATGGTAGTTCATTTTATCTTGTCTCTCTTTTTCCAGTGTTACATCCGTTAATTTTGCAGAACAAATTAGTAATTTAGAGTTTAAATTTTCAATTTTACTTTGCATATTTCTTATAAAAAATTGTTCATCTTCTTTGTTTGGAAAAACATATGATGGGTCACTCCATTAACGAGATTAGCTACAAATTCCTGTAGGTCTTCATCCATATGTTTTTTTCTTAAATTTATAAAATATCTGTTATGGTCAAAAATTTTCTCACGGATACAAAGTGGTACTGGAGAGGTTTCTGAGATTTTGATGATCATCTGGTGTTTATGATAATTAAGGGGTTTCTCTGAGTAAGGAAATCCTAAAAGCGGAGCTTTTGGATGAATGTACTGTTGTCACACAATGGTTTTCTTGTTCCATATATTCTTCAATTACTTTATCAGAATCCCCTATCTCATTTACGAGAGAAGAGTTATCTGTGTTTTCCCTACTTTCTGGGTTTCTTGAGAGGGCGTCTGCTACCAAATTTTCTTTTCCTTTAACATAATCAATGTCATAGTCATATTCGCTCAATTGTAATTTCCATCTCACTAATTTCGAATTTGGTTCTTTTAAGCTATCAAGCCATTTTAAGGGTTTATGATCTGTTCTTATTTTAAAATGGCGACCAAAAAGATATGGCCTAAAATATTTTACGGCCCATACAATTGATAACAATTCTTTTTCAATTACGGCTAGATTGACTTCATTGGGGTTAAGAGTTCTACTTGCAAAGCATATAGGTTTTCCATCTTGACTTAAAACTGCTCCTATTGCATATTTACTTGCGTCAGTAGTTACGGTAAATACTTTGGAAAAATCTGGATGTACTAATATAGGGTCATTGCATAACATTTCTTTACAAGTTCGGAAGGCTTCTAAAAATTCTTTAGTATGTTCTACTTTTTTACCTTTTCGTAAGCAATTTGTAAGAGGTTTTGTAATTTTAGCCAAATTGTCAATGAATTTTCTATAATATCCGACCATTCCAAGGAAACTCTTAATTTCTTTATGTGTTTTTGGAATTGGGTAATTTAGAATGGCATTGATTTTTCTTGGATTGGGTTTAATATGTTCTGTTGTAATTATATGTCCTAAAAATTCTACTTCACGTTTCATGAATTCGCACTTATCAAGTTGAACTTTTAAATTGTGTTGTTTGAATTTTTCAAAAATTGATTTTAAATTGCTTATGTGTTCATCTAGTGTGCTTGAAAATACGATGACATCATCCATATATACAACGCAAATTTTATTTATGAACTCTTTTAGGACTTCGTTGATCATTCTTTGGAATGTCGCAGGTGCATTTTTTAAACCAAACGGCATTCTGAGGAATTCATAATGTCCGTGATCAGTAGAAAAAGCTGTTTTTTCAATACTATCCCTATGCATCTTAATTTGGTGGAAACCACTTGCAAGGTCTAATGTGGTAAAATATTGTGATCTGCCAAGTTTATCTAGAAGGTCATCTATATTGGGAATAGGGAATCTGTCCTGAATGGTTTTATTGTTTAATTTTCTGTAATCTACTACAATTCTCCATTTCTTTTGTCCACTAGCATCAGGCTTCTTGGGTACTATCCATATTGGACTTGACCATGGACTTGAACTATTTCTGATTATTCCATCGTTTATCATTTTTGAAATTTGATTCTTTACTTCTTCTTTATGGATTTCTGGAAATCTATATGATTTTGTATAAATTGGTTCGTCATCAACTGTTCGAATTGTATGTGTAGTTAACGTAGTATTTGACAGAGGTTCAGTGGGACTTTGAAAAATTGAATAAAATTGTTTACACATTTTTATTAATTTATTTTTCTCTTCTTCATTTAGATGATCCAGTCTTAAAATGCTTTCAATTTCTTGTTGATCTAGATATGGTTCATAATTTACTATTTCTCCTTGATAGATGTCATAATCACTTGTTGGTTCTACTTGTAATGGAGAAATAATATTTACATATGTATCTTCAGCACTAACGTTATGAATTTCTACATATGCTTGTCCGTTTTCTACTTGTGTTATAGATTCAGGAATAAAGCAGTGGTTATTAATTTCTTGTTTAGGAATATAATATACGCCATCTGTAATAGCATTTGTAGGTAATTTTGTTCTAAGTATTTCATTTTCATTAAGAGTTACATTATAGCAATCATATTCAGTGGGTGCACATTGGTAGACTGGTATTAGTACATTGTTTCTTTGTAAAAATCCGTCTTGTAAGTTCCAATTAAATCCCATGTTTTTGAGATCTCTAAAGCTAATAAGTCCGTCAAAGAAAGGATGAAAGTCAAATAAGGTGAATATGATATTTTCTCTTACTTCAAATTCTTTAAAAGCTGGAATATGAGCTTCATATTTTGCCATTTGTTGACCACAAGATGTTTTAATAAGAGTTGGTTTAGTTATTATATAATTTGGAAAATACTGTTTTGCTAAATATGGATTTAAAAGTGAGATATGGCTACCAGAATCAATTAAAAATTTTAAAGGTTTAGGATATCCTGCTATTACTATGAATGGTAATCTACGTTGATCCATACTGTTCAGTTCTAAGTGATCTTCTCTCCAGAGGCTGGCTGAGAAAAATTTTCTGTGTCTTCAGGAATGGTAGAAGAAGGCACTTCAGTTTGAGGATCAATTAGTTCTTCAATATTTACGTGAGAGTGTAATAGATCAGCATCATCAATTTCTTCGAACCAGGTATCTTCTTGAATTATTTCTTGAGGGTTCATATAGTCTTCGGTTAGATGTGATACATTGGGCTGATAGTTATTTGTATAATCATCAGTCAGATGTAGTTCTTCTGCATAAAATGTCGGTCTTGATTGCGGTTGAAAATAATTTTGTAGCCTGGGTTGATACTGATTTATTGGTCTATACTGGGGTTTAAATCCACTTGTCTGTGTTTGACTATGCTGTTGAAAAGTACTTCTCGGTGCTACAGTCTGTTTAGTCACTACAGACATTGGAGTGGGTGACTCTTTTGGAGTTTGTCCAGTTGGTTTCCAGACATTCTTGGGTTTCCCAAATACTTGTTGGTTTGTGAAATATCTTTTCTCCGGAATATTTCTTGGAGTAATTTGGATTGGTTGACTCGGAAAGTAATTTCTTCTTCCAAAGTCTGATGTCGAAGGACTAAAATATTGTGGTGTCTGCCTTATGAAAAATGGCTGTTGTTGTTGAATAGTAGGTGCTTTGATTGTTGGATTTGGAATCTGCGGGAATGTATTTCTCTTAGTATCCGTACAAAAAGACATAAAATTTTCTTCCTCAATAACATAGTTCATAGCTTCCTCTAGGCATGAAGGATTTTTCAATCTTACTCCGGTTTGAATTTGGTGCGGTATATATTTTAAAAATGTTATTAAAAGTAATTTTTCAATGTTGCCTATTTGAGCAACTTTAGCATCTGGATGCATGTTAGTGTCACAATTAATAGCATTAAAAACCAAACTTCTAAAATATTGACAACGAATTCCGAAATTATAGGGCGATTCTTTTGGATTAGGTTTTAAACTATGAAGTTCATGAAGCAAGCAAGTAAAAGATCTTTGATCAGTAAAACTAATTTCTAGAATAGGTTTAATTTCTTCCCATTTTGTTAATTCTGTTCTACTTGATATTAAAATTAAAGCTTTGCCCTCAAGTTTACCAATAATAGCTCTAAAAATAAGATTTTTAATGATTTGAGTACTATTAGCATAATGAGCAACAATTTCATCGCAAGCAGCAATAAAATTTTTAAGCGCACATGGCTCACCGTTAAATTTAGGAATAATATCTAAATATAATCTTAGTTCTTGATAATTTGTTTCAGGCATTGTGTCTTGATCTAAATCAAAATTTAAATTTTCAAAATTTTCGTCCAATAATAAAGTTTCTAAATGTTTACTACTACTTTAAGTTGCGAATTCTTCTTCAGATAAACTACTTAAATATGGTTTAAATCTAATTTGATTTCGATATTCTTTATTTTTTCTAAGAGTCTCTTTGAAATTAAACATTAAAATTACGTTCCATTAAAGCGTTTCTCCTTTTTAATGAACAAAAAAAAGTTTTGAAAGAAAAGTTAAAAAAGGTTCAATAAAAAGGTTAATAAAAGGTGTCAAAAAATATTAAAAAAAAATAAAATAATATTTAAACAAAAAAAAATTGTTATATGAAGAAACAAAAAATAATATAAAGGATAAAATTATTACTGGTAGAAACACAATTTTCAGTACTTTCACACAGTCAGTAGGCACTGTCCAGGATGCAATTGAATGGTTTGAAATGAAGCACAAAATTTGCACTGTCCAAGAGAACTTTTCAAAAATTGTCTTTTCTTTCTTCTTCTTCAATGTTTGGATATTCGGTCCAAGGAGGCACTGGTTTTTCGATCAGGATATTCGTTCCCACGAAAAAGTCCAGCTGTTTGAGGTTTTTTTGGATATCCGATCCAAGGGGCACTGGTTTCTCGATCAGGATATTCGGTCCCACGAAAAATCCAGCTGTTCACCGAGTCCGAGAAAGACACTATCCACGAAGGCACTATGTTTTTCGGTCTCGGTACGGCGAATTTTTGTTTTGAATTTTCCGATCCGACTGCGCCAGTGACGTTTTTGCTTCCAGCAGCCTGTGGTTCGTAGAAGCAAACAACTTTTGGGTTTGGTGAGTTAGAGATTACTCGATATACTTGAATAACCGATTTATTCAAAGCAAACGCTGGCAATCTAACTAACTACATATTGGAGAAATACATACATTTATAATATTTTTAGGTAATACAATATATGTTACCTTAAGATAAAATACGGTACAATTAGTAGTCATCATAAAATAATAGATAAACTACGAGAAAATAACTAATACATAATTTACCAGAGATTATCGTTAAGATAATTTACGGTATAAAAATACTATGCGAAATATAATATGATAAAATTCGAGAAATAATAATAATAAGCAATACACCGAGATTTATCTCTTACACCTACGCTTACTGTCTCTATTACATTTGGTTTACAGGATGGCACAAGCATAATTGGTTGGCACAAATATAA